>VUQG01005510.1:9004-68859 GCA_015106755.1 Etia nguti | reverse complement strand
CGGGAAAAGGTAAAAAAAAAAAAAAAAAGCAACCTAAAAATGAAGTCGATCTCACATTATTCACAACATTCACCTACAGTTCCACTCTTATGACAGACCCAGAAGACCTGAAACAGACTCTTTCTCACTTCCTTTGGACAAACGAGGAGCCAAAGCACAATGAAAACAATAAATGATCACTGTGTTTCAGGCCGCCAGCCCCCTCATTTACAGAAACTTTTGGCAGGTGTCCAAAGTGAGATGATCATGAATAGTAGACGTTCCCTCACTCTTGACCGGCACACTCCCACACAAAAATTCTTCCCACACTGCTTCCTACGTTCAGCCTGCCGGGAAAAGCAAAACACAGAGTGTGAAGATGACAGTTTTAGTGTCAGATGGTTCAATTATACAAACTGTGGCATAGCCTTCAAGTTCCGACTGAGCAACGATGTGGCAAAACCGAGACATGTATGTAAATATTGAAACGAGCAGTGTAGTGAGAAATGGAAATCTAAGGTACAGCAGAGTGGTTTGTTCGTTTCAAATTATTCACAGACCCTACACGGCTGAAGCACAGCGTGTGTCTGTGACACTTGGGGAGTATCAATGATATTCAGTGACTCCATCACCACCGATGCTTTTCCCAGAAGGCTCCCACCGTCTTTAGCCTGCTGCCTTCTGCCCGCTTTAACCAATGGGGGATGCTGATCATTTTATGATTCATACATAGCTGACAATTTCTGTGACTTTGCAACACCAAAATTTTTATGCTCACATTACTTCCGTACTTCAAATATTAGTGGAGAACAAGGTCTCCAGTCTACTGCCTTCTTTAACGGCCACGCATACCTGTGTGAAAAACTGAGTACAGCACGTGATCCAGTAGCTAGTAGAACTACCTTTGACATGAATGACTTAAAGTGTTTCTATGTGTATGATTTTATCAGTCTCTCACAGTGTTGTGGGGGAATTCTAACCCACTCTTCTTTTTAAAAAAAAAATACAAAAACAAACACTCATTGAGGTTTGTGGGCATTCGTTTTTGCATGTCTGTCTTAAGGTCCTGCCACAGCACTTTGATCTCGTCTGTCCAAAGCACAGCAGGTGCTCTAGAAGTCTTGTGGTTTGTTCAGATGCAATTTTGAATACCTAAGCTGTGCTTTTCTTTCATCTATCTATCTATCTATCTATCTATCTATCTATCTATCTATCTATCTATCTATCTATCTATCTATCTATCTATCTATCTATAACACAGTGCTTCTGTATTTTGTAATAGGTTTTGCACAATGTAATAAGTCATGTGTAATAAAGTATGCGGATTCTGATTCTCATCTGAGGTGGTATTTATCATTTTTGAATTTGGTAAGGACTAGATGACTTTTTATTATGCCCTAATACATAGAACCTTAGTACGGAGCCCCGCAAGGGACGTGGGAGAAAAAAAAATTAAGATGAACTTTTGCAAGATCTCGCAAAAGTTCATCTTAATTTTTTTTCCCATGTCCCTTGCGGGGCTCCGTACCTTAGAACTAAAATGAGGTGTACTTTCTTTTTCACTTGTTGAAAGGTGCTTTAAGGTACTCAGGACTGATTTGATCTCCAGTCATTTTGAAGGAGGGTGTAGCTACTGTATGCTGCAGGATGTCATCAAGACACTGAACTAAAAGTAGTTATTAAAACAGCAAAATTTTGCATTACCCCCACTCAGTGGACTATTTTTTTTTTTTTACAGTGCTTTAAGCAGGGGTGCCCAATCCCAGTCCTCGAGAGCTACTGTCCTGCAGCTTTTAGATGCGTCCTTGTTCCGACACACCTGAATCAAATGAATGGCTTGTTAACAGGCCTTTGCCAAACTTGATGGCATGCTAGGTAATCCAACCATTTGATTCAGCTGTGTTGGAGTAGGGATGCATCTAAAGCTTCAGGACAGTAGCTCTCGAGGACTGGGATTGGGCACCCCTGCTCTAAAGCATTTTCACACAATATCCATAAAATTTTGGGAGAACGAAATCTGTGTGCCTTGATTCAACATCGTACATAACACACACACACAAGAAGTAGTCCGCTTCAGAACTGTTTCAGTGCTGGATTAATTGATTAATTAATTTAAATTAGCCAAGGACAGAGAGCTTCCAGGACAGAGAGGGCAGGAAACATATCACCAACTGGCTCACCATGAATTCACTGGATAGTTACCTCCGCCTTCACATGGGTGCAATTTGACCTCATACAGACTTCTACAGAGCCAACAAGTTAGAATACACTGTGAGACATTTGCTTTTTCACTGCTCTGCAGTGGGCTGCAGTGCATTCATGAAAGGTTAGAGTTCCTTTTAGGGATATTTTACACTCATAAAACATGCCATTTATGTATTATATACAGAGAAGATATATGCTGATGTTTCATACCATTCTGATGAATCAGTCTGAGCAATAGTAAAAGTAAAAGAGTTATTTAAACTACCAAAAACAGGAAACAGGAAGAAGGAGAGGGGGATTTTTGGTCTTAAATTACATTTTGTGCCAAAATCAGCCAACCACCATGATACTACAATCCGGAGGCAGGCGTCTGAACTGTCTGTGATGTTCTGCATTGATCAAAAGCAAAGCAGGCAAAGAAAACAAATCTACTTCTTAAATTCAATGTTGTTTATCACTGAAGATTGTAGAGCTTTAGGTATTTTAGTGAGGTAAGGCTTTGCATGCGAAGTTGAGTCTTGCAGCGTTTCTTTAGAAACAAATAAGATGGAAATTAAGATAAGAACAGATGCTACATCCATGGACAAATCTGCCAGAGAGAAAATATGTTTATACAGTTTATTTTGGTATTTTAAATACATTACATCAGTCTGTACTTTGTGATTCACATTAGTTTTAACAAGAGCCATTTGTAAAGCAGATATGTGTGTGGTTCTGTTAAGTTCTTTCCTGCTCTGTGCGTGTGTGTGTGCACCACTGTTTACATACAGTAGACGTGCAGAGACATGAGTCAGGTAACCAGCAGAGGGTGGAGACAGCTTGGGCCGGTGCCAGGAATGTATGAATGGAGAAGTCTGCAGAGTATTGTTCTGCCTTCTGAAACAGCTGCTATTTATAGGATTTGAAAAAGGGTGGACTGCGGGAAAAAAGCCCAGCCCATTTGGGAGACAGTGGGGAAAATTGAAGGAGTCTGAGGAATGACTGGGAGTACAAACAGACATGTACTTTAACTTTTCCTGTTTAAATTTCAAAGGAAAGCATGCTGGACAAAGAAAAGCTACATGTGACTTTTTTTTAGTCATTTAAAGTACTACTTATCAAAATATATCTTTTTCTGTCATCATTATATTTATGTTGTGTAGAAAGCTTTGTTTAACTCCCTGATATTTAATTACGCCACAGTTCTAGGTCTCTATGTTACTATAGCAGTAGCCACTGTAGCTTCTGCTATAGTAATTTGCAATTACAATTAGACAAGCAGCAACAATTTAGATGTTGAAACTTTAAACATCAAATGAACAACCAGTGAAAAAAACAGTGTTTTTTTCTGTTCTCAGAACCTTTTTGATCAGCTCATATCGGCCCTTGGTGCAGCCCTTGGTGCAGCTTTCTGAAACAAGCTCTTTTAGCTGATGCCTCTTTAATGCCACCCTCCCTTTAATATAACTTTGCTCTGATTGGCTGTCATTCACAGACAGAACTTTGAGGCTTTTCTGCTCACAGAGAATCTAACATGACCATATTAGGGAGATCCCCTCTTACTGACATCATACAGAGCCAAGAAGAGAAAAAAACATTTGAATATTAAATGTTTTGAGCATTCTGAAGCCTAGATTTTTGGCTCTCAAGGAATATTTGCGCATTGGCCTCATGACTTTAAACTTTATTCATGTTTAATATGAGCATCCACAGTAGATATGATATATAATAACAAGGAAAAGCACAACTGGCCCAGTTAGGCTTGAACACTAATACTGTGTTGTAGTAGAAGCTATTACAGTGGAGACTCTAATCTAATCTTTTCTGTGTAAATGTTTCCTTTATGAACTATATTTCTTACACAGGGCCAGTGTGGAAAAAGCTATAAAACATTACTCTCACACACCAGCAGTGTCTCTGACTTTTCACGGCTCACCTCACTTTGAGTCCCGCAGAGGGTTTCACCTCTGGTAAAGGGCTCGGGGCAGTTTTTCCTTGCTCGTCTGCTACCTGCAGCTGTCAGTTTTTGTCTCCTTGTTGCAACTGAAACATCAAATGCAAATTTAAGCAGGGCCCACAATTTGAACACCTGCAGCTCTCTCTATATATATTCAGCTCAGTGCTGATCTTAGAGTTATGCAATACTTTGCACAGAACACAGAATCAATCATTTTACAGTCTTCATTTTATTAGGCCTCAGCAATCGTCCAAAAAATCTCTTCATCCTTCTCTTACGCCACTGTGGTTGCTATGGAAACAGCTCCTGGAGGATATGGGCAGCAGGCTCAGCGCAGAGGGACTTTATTTTTATGTTGTGAACTTATCACCAGATTAATTGGAAATGTGATGTGACTCGCTGTAAAACCCCAGTGGTCATTTTGGGCAACCGCTAATGCCAAATTGGCTTTATAAAGACTGTATCTATTTTTTATAAATATTTTTCTTTCATAAGAATCCTTTTATAACTTTAATATTTAGTTAAGTAAACTGTATAAAACAGTTTCCATCTAACTGACTGATGTGGAGTTGTTCTAATAAGATAAGAAAAGATAAGATAAGATAAGATAAGATATTACCCAGTACAATAGTACAATGAAATTGGAAACTATCCCACGTCGGCACTAAGTACAACTAAACACAACAAAACACAACACAACAAAGCACAGTACACTTTAAAGTGGATTTTTTCAAAGTGCAAAAAAGGTATGAGCAAAAAAGAAATGACTTAATAAATAAATATAAGAATGAGTGAATGAATGTTTACTGCACATTATTATTGCCCCCCAAAAATGTCCAGGGAGGTAGCCAATCAGGTCAGCTAATGCAGGGATGTCGAACTCTTTAAATTTTTTTTCTTTTTAGATTTACCCACTAAACACTGGACATCAGATACACATGCAGATTATGTTTTTGTATATATACAAGTTCTGGACATCTGTATGACATCCGAACTTGGTCCACAATTTGGATATCCAACCATGACCCAACCTGGACGACAATATGATGTTCAACATTTGAACTTTGGACTGGGTAATTTTTTTGGACGTCATGTGGACGTCTATGACCGGTGCAGGAAACTTACATGATTAATAAATGTAATTTTTTTTTATTTACAAATATCAACATTGTTATCAACATGATACATATGAATATGGATTATTTTTAAACAAACACGATTTATTACTTATTAGCCTATTGTTTTATTCAATAGGCTAATACATGCTTGTGATTGGTAGCAGGATTGAAAGAAGTTGCAACCGACAGTATGAGAAGTTTGTGCAAGTGTGTGTGTATGCACTGGACACATTTTGCAAACTGTCTGTCAGTGACCACATGTGGACTATAAATAGCCCGTACACCGAGGTCCTACAGACGTCAACACTAGAAGTAGTATAATAGAGGTAAAAAAAAAAAAAAGACGTCAAAACAAAAATTGTAGCGGACCAAAATTGCACCTCCAAAAAAATGACTTATAAAAGACGTCACTACGACGTCACTTAGCGCAGTGGGTATGTGGGGCGGACCAGTAAAACTCCAATTTCTGTCAGTGTAAAAAGTTTACCTATGTATTGAGATATCTTAGTGTAAGACAAAGAAGAGCAATTTAAATATTATGTGTCAGTTTTTCTATGTGGTAAAGAACTGCTGCTGTATTAAATGAAAAAAATCTGTCATCATTTGAGCTTCGATTGTAAGAATGTTTGTAAAATTACAGAAACCTATAATCCAATTACTTTGGTGTATTGTGAATGACCATGAGGTTTTTTTGGGTAAGAAAATCTGTAAAACTGTAAAAATGCAATTAAAAGTCAAATTTTCTTTTAAACGGGGTCATTAGCGGGTTGATTCTGGCAACTGGACCTTATGTTTGACACCCATGGTCTAGCACAGGGGTCTCCAACTCCAGGCCTCGAGGGCCGGTGTCCTGCAGGTTTTAGATGTGTCCTTGATCCAACACAACTGATTTAAATGTCTTGAAGTTCTCCAGAGGCCTGGTAATGAACTAATCATTTAATTCAGGTGTGTTGACCCAGGGTGATATCTAAAACCTGCAGGACACCGGCCCTCGAGGCCTGGAGTTGGAGATCCCTGGTCTAACACAAGAGGGCCTTAAACCTGCATTATTTTTTATTGGCCAGCAGGGGGCAAGTTTCTAATTTCAAGGATTAATTAATCTGATATGGTCCTACTTTGAATAAAAAATGGACAATAAAACCAGGTACCCTTTAAGTCTTAGCAACCTCATGCGTAGACGATATGAGCTGCAGTGTCTCTCAGTTTCTTATTCAAATCCACATCTCGCATTTGATGGCTATTTTCAAAAAGGTAAAATGTAAATGGCCAAAATTGCTGAATTACTAGTCTTTCAAAAACAACTTCAAAAACAAATGGGCGATGACACTCTGGGTGAAACCGTCTTTTAAATACAGTCTATGATTTTGTTTAAAACAAAATACACTCATGACCAATTCAGAAACTCACTCCTAAACACATCTCATTGGATCAAAATGACAAGTTGAGGTTTTTTGTAGTTACATGTTGTAAATATTTCTAAACAAACCGTAAGTCAAAGTGCAGTGGTTTTTGATGTCCTGTGATCACTAGATGTTTTATATTATTAAACATTATGATATATTTAATTAAGATATATGAATGACAATGCAAGTTTAGCAATTCAAAAAATTCTACATAGGAACAAGTTATTTAGATGTATCACCACTTTTCCAGGGTCTGGAAGAAGACCCAAATTCAACCTCAGAGGAAATTACTTAGAATATTCAGAAACAGCCTGCCATGAACTGGAAACTGCTGGAACACCACAGCATAACTGTCCACAGTAAAGTGAGTTTCACATCATCGTAGATCGAGAGAGTGCTGACTAAGACAGAGGAGCCTGCTCCAAAACTGACATCTTTTGGCTTGACTGAAATTTGCAGCTGTCCACATAGACAAGCCAAATGTCTTCTTGAGAAGAATTTTATGGTCAGACGAGACAAAGATTGAGGTATTTGGCATGACAAGAGGTGTGTCTGGAAGAGTAAACGTGAGACTTTCAAGTCTTAAGAACACTGTATCAACTGTTAAGCATGGTGGTGGTAGCATCAAACTCTGGGGCTGTTTTGCTTCCAGTGGTACTGCTACAGAGTGGTCAAAAATCCAACCAGAATTATACCAGAAGGCTTGTGATGACTACCAAAAGCTTCTGGTTGACGTGCAACTTGCTAAGGGACATTTAACCAAATATTAACAGGGGTTTATCTATACTTTTGAGCCTGTATGTATACCTTTGACCCTGTGTGGGATAAAGAAAATCGAAAACAATTTCAAACGTGTGTGTCCAGTTCTTTTAAAAAAAGTTATTAAAAATGTATACTGCGCAATCGTTGCACCCTGGAAAAAGAAGAGTTAAAAGGAGTCATTAAAAGTCAAAAATTACCATTACATTCATGTCCATGATCAGTGTCCATAAACGTTTTGCCAGAAGAACTGCTGTAGGTAACATTATGACACAGGCAACTTTTTCCCCTTATATTTGCAATTTACACTTATCATACACTTATCAACTTATCATTCCTTATCTTTTTAAACTGACTTCTCAGAATAAAGCTGTAACTATCTCTACTAGTGCTACCATTGTTGCAGCTTGAACCGGTTGGTGGTTGTAGCTTGTAGCTTGTACAGGTTTCTTCTTTCAACAACATTAGATTGGTGGATATTCTCGCTGAAGTTCATTGCGTGTTCTTCTTCTTTGAGTGTGGAGAGTTTTCAACGTGACACCCTGACACTCTGGGTGCCAATCAGTGCTGCTGAGCTGAACTTAAATTTCACTTGGAGGGAGCTTGCCTCTGCAGAGGATGTGCTCACTTAAAACGTGCATGGCTGAAGGAATGTTTTCGCTGGAGAACCCCCAACATGTTTCCCGTGGTGTCAAATCACCCTGCCCGCATTCATACCACTCAGTGGCTTCAGCGGTTTTTTATGTTTAATCGTGTGCCAAGCACAATAACAAAGACACAAATTTAGAACTCAACTTTAGCTGCTGGAATGGAGCTATGTAAGCCAGTGATATATGCTTAACTGTTAAATATGTGACTATAGTTCTCTCAACATTGATCCCTAATTTCTTACAACACAGATAAGATGAGAAAGAGAGTGAGACTCAAATGGTGCAACAATATCTAATGTCATAGTCTATGAGTGAGGACAAATTAAATTTAACAACTAACTCAATTTTACTCGCTTTTAGACTTTAGTAGAGAGCTTAAGGGTGTATAAAAACTGCATGAAAGCAAGGACAGCCAAATGGCATTCAGTAGGGAGTTGGTGAAATGTCACCAGGCACTTATTGTGATTGTGTCCATTCTAAATATAGCTTCCTGCTGTCTGTTCTACATTTCAAACTGTTTCGTGCTGCTGCACTGATCTCTATTTTTACACCAGTATCAAAAGAGAGGGCAGCATGTGATTTTAAAATAGAGTAATATTATCTGTGCCACTGGGGAGAGGGTTTCAAGCATGACACATATAAAGCAACATGGTCTGGTTTCCTTTCCATGGTAAAGTAAAGCTATTTGCTTATTTCCCAATGCAAAATGGCCTTTGACAAGCCTGCTGTGTTCCTGACTTTGTGCCAGATTGTTGTTTCTGAACACAATTCACAGCTGCCAAAAGGTGGCATTCTTATATTTCATGATATCTTTGAACAATAGCTAAGGATTCTTCATGGGAGAATTTGGTGTGACTCACCCCGAATGAATTCACAAGCATACAAAATGCAACTGCTAGAACCAGTCCAGTGAGTTGGATGGTGCACGTGAAAAAAAGTCACCTAAGGAAAATGACTTTTGAGCCAGCTGAGCATGGGAAAAATGCACTGGAAAGTTTTGAGTTACAAGTGAGGTAAGATGGAAACAATGGCAGGACAGATCGCAGATTGCCAATGGAAGCTTCCGAGAGGACATTTGAGTCAGGCTTTTTTTTCTTGCGTTGCCCTTTATTTGCCTGTCAAAACAATATATGCAAACACGAAAAGTTCACTCCGACAGCAAGTAAATAGACTGGTTCTTATATAGCGCTTTTCTACTTGAACACTCAAATCAAAACAAAACAAAAGAAAATGCCACAGTTAACAATATTCATAGAAACTTTTTCATAGAAGCTGTTTTTCTACACTTAAGTGCTTTCTATCTAATATTCACACTCCACTGAATGCATCACAGAGCAAGTTTCGGGTGTATTTTCATGTCCAAGGCTACTTTGGCATGCAGACTGGAGGAGCCAGAGATCAAACCAATCTTTTAACTAGTAGATGATGTGCTCCACCTCCTGAGCTACAGCCACCGACAGAAAGAAACAGAGTCAAGGCCCTGTGATCTCATCTTCATGTATGACCTGGGTGAACTGAATTGGGACTCATATTATCCCAAAGTACTGTTTAAGTGTTGCGGGATAATCCCATGGTTGCTCTTGAAATTGAAACGTCCTTAAGGTCATGGCAAACAGATTGGAACACTAAAATTCAGAGTTAGTTAAAGAGCTTACTGCAAGAATTTTTATATACAGTGTAGCTTGTGCTAAGAAGTTTAGGAAAAACACCTTATGTAACCAGCAGCCACAGGCCTCTGAACCGTCTTACCACAATGTGCTGCAGCTGAACTTAAACTCATTTAGTCTGCCCACATGAGACACTCACTGTATGCAAAGTGCATGTTTGGACGTGGTTTATGTGTTTGGAGACAATCATATTATCTGTTCATATAATTGCCGGTGCTGCTGAGTTTCTTCTTCACAGTTGCTTCATCATCATTTTTCCACGCCTGATATCACCTCAAATTACACCTCACCGGACAGCAAGGCAGATTTTGGCTACTGGATATTTTGAAAATCATGCGTAATACAACTAATTTCAAATCTGGGTATAATATTTAAACTATCTAGAAAAGTTGCTTTTTTTAAAATAAAAAAAAAGCATACAATTTTAAGAATGTTTTTTGATTTCAGTAAGACACAAGAGTTTATACTATATCCTCTCAGCTGCCACTTCATTAGTTAAATCTTGTTAGTACTGAGTGGAGCCACCTTTTGCCAGATCTAACAAGGTGCTGGAAACTTCCTTTGAGGTTTTGGTCCAGATTGACAAGATAGCATCACACAGTTGATGGAGCGGCACCTGGTTTTGTCTTCTGCTGCTGAAGACGATCTGATTCAAGGTTCAACGTGACTGAAGCAGTCCGACCATTCTTCTCTGACCTCTGACATCAATGAGGCAACAAACAACCGACATGCAACTCCAAACAAACCATTCAGAGGGTGCTGAACCATATAAATGTTGAACTATGGAAAAGAACTTCAGTACTCCCAATTACATGTATATATTGAAGATAATTTCTTGAATTTCAGGAGTGGGACCAAACAACCATACACGCCCCTTCCGGTTCTCTATCTATATATGACACTCCTGGCTCTACAAGCTGTTTGTTCTCATTTTCGTACCCCACGCTCCCTCTCCTTTTTCAAATAATTCCCTTGCAAGGCCCAGGAGCCGCTGCCAGTGCCCTCTGAGGCCTTCCCCAAAACACGGCCTCAATTTATGTTCAAGCCATCTGCCATTACCTACTAGAAATGATTCTGCTTTATATCTGAAATCTGTGTGCATTTTTTTTTTTGTAAGATCTAGATAAAATAGATAAGCGTGGATAAATAATAAATGCATATGAACTAAAACCCTTAATCAGAAACACAGTGAGCACTCCTCCAATGGAAGAAGTGTATTGGATGAGGATGGAGTGCTTTGAGTGCAAGAACTATACATTTAGTCATGTAAACTAGTGAAAAATGTAAATCACCACATTGCCTATAATCCCTTTAATTAAAGACTTCTAGTCTTTGCTACAACTGGCAATTATGGAGGAATAGATCCATAAATCCAGTGTCACCACTCTGGACTCAAAGGGGAAGTTAAAGCAAAGCATTGTTTAAGATCAGCTACATTATCCACATAGTTAGATTTGACAGCTGCCCTTATTAGACACAGTAACGGCACTCTGCAGTACAGCCTTAAGCATGAAAGCACTGAAACAGTTCTGTAGGCTTCACTCAGCACATTTCATTGCTCATTTTGCAGGGAAGATATTTTAGTCAGTGACATTTTGATTGTCAGCATTTGGCAAGTGGTGGGGTGATAATTCACATTGGAAAGCTGACTAATTGGGCACCACATCCAAAAGACTCGCTGTCACTGGAGGCTGGCCAGAGTTAAGATGATTTCATGCAACTGAAGAGATAATTCACTTGCAAATTTCCCTCGGCAAAGCACGAGATATGCGTATGAGTTCTCTGGCCTCGATAGTAATCCTGGTCACAAAGCAGATCTTTGCTATTTTTCCCTCACTTTCTCAGTTTTAGTTCAAATTTCTCATTATTTCAATACTTCCTGGTACCCTCAACACAGACATGAAGTCTGATGGCACTGTTGGGGCAGACAGTTTGAGCTCAATCTACATGAAGTAAATCTATGCAAATAAAGAGGAATCTCATGTGGCCCAACCTTCCTGTCTGCAAAAAGTATGCAAACATGAAAAACATCTGACCGACCTCTGTTCTAGGGCAAATTTGCAATATAATATGTATAAATATTAAATAGCAGCAGTTTTTTTTAATGACAAGTAAAAATATATATACCTCCTAGCCATCCTCATCCAAATACTTTTAGATACTTCTTTGTGCTTTTGCACAATAATGGTTAGAATAGTGGACAATTTACTAAAAAGTGTGCCTGTAATTTTATAACTTTCTTTATGTGTTGAAAATATCCTGTGGCACAAGCTAAGACCAAACATGGAAATGATAGGAGAGGACTTTATGTAAAATTCTGACGAGCTCTCAGGGGCCATTACAAACCACTTACCATATTTATAATATGAAATATTCAAGCAGCACTTTTCCCAGCAAGCACATAACCATTCTTGAAAGTCAAATGCAACCAAACCAAATGCAACATGTGAACATATTGTCTCTTTGCAGTGGGAGAGCAGCACTGGAAGAGATGCTTGTAGGTAAAGTCGAGTCAAGCGACGTGCAGTTAAATCACATTTTTATATATTAAATAGGGGAATTAAATATCTGCAAAGATAACAACTTAAACAAGTTATATTTCAAATCAGATGCAAGCTAAAAACAAAATTTAAATGAGGACACTGTAAACCATTGTAGTTGTTTAGTAGCCACTCTCCATTTTTGCTGGACTTTGTTTTGAGCAGGCACTCTGGTTGTCTTTTCCTGCCAACACTGGAAAGGATAGAGGTGGACGAATTGTCTCTGTAATTCTAATGGTGCAAGTCTGAAAGCTTCCTTCCTGTATGGGAAATGATATGCTAATGGCCTGCTCTTCCCTCTTCTATAGTCCTGTATCACAGCTGTCTGATGAGAGCATTGGTCTATAAGTGCCTGCTAATGATGGATGCTTTCAGTTTTATCAGCTGCAAGCAACTGGCTTCAGTATTCCTGGTGAAATTATCCCTTTGCTTTGGCCTGAAAAGATCCATCTGTCTTTGTCTTCAGACATCCAGATAATGAGTTCTGTTAGGCATCTTTTCATGATTTGCAAATTTCTGCTGTTACCATAATACATGTATTCAAAGCCGATCAATTCACAGTTTAAGCTAAATGAATGGAGCGGTACATTGGTTGAACCTATATTTCAGCAACTGTTAATGTAGAGTTAGGAACGGCACATTAGCACAGGTGACATTAGCTATAGTTGGAGAGATATTGTTATGGTTAACAACTCTATACTTCGTAAGTTATTATTTTCTGTTTTTATTACTCTCATCTGCTCAATCAGCAAGCAATAAGGCTTGAATAAGAATGGCAATTCACTTTACTTCCATTGCCCAGCACCAAAATAATTTACAGCTAAATAGCTGAATAGTTCTCTCATGGGATTGCTGTAAACCAAATGCTAAAAGAAGGCTGAACATTGCACTTGCGTAACAGAATGATTCCTCTGAATATGTAAATAGGTAGTCACCACAGTAATGTTTTCCTTCTTGGGGAGGTGAAGATGGTGCAACATGACTTCTTCACAGCAGCAACTGTAACTATAAGCTACATGGAAAGATATAAACCAGTAAGACAGTGATAAAAAAAAATCTGTGCCGACCCAGAACACATGTCCACAAACGCATGCACTAAAAGCTGGGAAATTCCAACTATTACAGTATGATGACATTTCATATACTGCATGCCTTCTCACTAACCACTCTATTAGTTGCACCTCGCTAGTACCTGTTTGGACCCTTGTCGTCACAACTGTCTTAATTCTTCACAGCACCCATTCAACAAGGTATTCCAAGCACTCCTTAGAGATTTTGGTCCATACTGACATGTTAACATTTTATTCAGTGATGGAAATTTCCTGTTCCAACACATCCCTAAGGGGCTCTATTGGATTTAGATCCGGTGACCATGGAGGCAATTTGAATACAGTGAACTCATTGTTAAGTTCAAGAAAAACAAGCCTGTGATGAGTTGAGCTTCGTGACATGTGCATTATCCTGTTGGAAGCAGCCATCAGAAGATGGCAACGCAAAGGGATGAACATGGTCAAACAATACTCACATAAGTTGTGGAATTTAATAATGTTCCGTTGGTGCTAAGGGTACCTTAAGTATGGTAAAAAAAAAAAAAATTATCCCATTATACAACTACCAACAACCCAAACCATTAAACTGCGACAGGATGGATCCATTCTTGTGTCGTCCAGTTTTGGTGAGCCTCCGTGAATTTTAGCCGCAGTTTCCTGTTCTTAGCTGACAAGAGTGTCACCCAGTGTGGCCTACTGCTGCTAACTGGCTATTTTCTCTATTTGGAACCATACACCAATCTTTTCCATTCTGATGCTCAGTTGAACTTCAGCAGGCTTTCTTGACTCTGTCTACATGTCTAAATGCATTGTACTGCTGCCATGTGAACGGCTGCTTAGATATTTGTGTTAATGAGCAATTTAACAGGTGTACATAACAAAGTAGATGGTGCATGTTTATGCTGTAAAAAAATAGCATGTCATTGAGCTGAACTTAAACATTACTTTAAAATGTTCATATCTCCGATGTGCTCCCCTCACTTCAGTTTTATACATTTTTATTTAGAGTGGGAAATTTCATGGAATTGCAAATAAAGTGTGGATATAAATAAGGACTGCGTTCCAGTGTTTCCATTGCTTTTCCATTTATTGTGAGGATAGGTTTTACCACATTTCCTTATCATATCCCCAGAAGAAGGAAAGGTAGAATTATCACACACATAAAGCGAGTGTGAGTTAAGTCAGTAAGAAGATTTATTTGCTTAAGCACATATAGATATGAAGCAGGTTCCTGTGAAACAGCCTTTGATGAGAGGATGTTGTTGAGGTTATATTGCATAACTAGCCAATGAATGTTGCAGAGGTCCATGTTATTCCATATTTTAATAGATTTTTTTTTATTTACAACATTTTTTAAATGTTATTAGTACAATTTTAGTATCATCCTAAATACCTTCTATACCTTTTATTTAATCTTGGGCATTAAAACTCTGAGCAATGTGTACACATAAGATTAAAACAATGTCTAGCATCATTAAGTCCTTAAAACCTCCTTTCCTTAGCTGTGGATGGCTACATCATTAACTGCACAAACATTTAGCAATATGTGTCACATGAGAAAGAGTGAAACATGCGCGTCAGTCTGGCACATTGATGAGATTAAAGCTGAGTTTGCGTTGCTGTCACTTGCACACCATGAAAGATGTGTGAATAAACTCTTAGCACATCAGCACTGAGACACATCTGTTTATGCTTTAGTCTGTACAGTGACTGAAATAAATGTTCTATCACAAAAGTTTGTAGTTTAACAATTAGCTATAGATTAGCTATAAAGCTACAGATTTTTTTGTGTTGTTGCACCTATTACAGCAAACAAAAGCACAATACATCAGTTATGACTTTGACTTACTTTTACTTACACGTATTTAATGTTTTGTTGGTAATTTACAATTTAACAGGCAATTGTATGATAATAATAATCTAGAGGTCCTGCAAGGCAATACATTTCTTACAAAATAAACGGATTTCCTTATTTTTGGTTATCATATATTTACTTTTTCTTGTGTACCTTCTTTATTTATTCCATATTACATGGAGCAACTCCATGAGCTTCATAAATGTAGCACCTGCACCAGCCAGGAAATTAAAAAATCCTCTAAAGTATGTGCTGTATTTCACACAGATATGCTACAATGACAAAAGTCATTGCAGCTGACAGCCTGGGAAAATATGAGTTTATTATTAATCTGATTTATTAAAATCACTGTGGGAGCAACTTAACTTGACGCCTTCAGCTGTGAATAGTTTCTGACACACTAATTAATCTGTTTTTTGCTTCAAAGTTGTGTGCCTGGTATTTTATAAATTGCATGACCACACATTTTAATTATGATGAATTTGTTTTAGATGAGCACATGCTTTATGAAGGTCATACGTTTGGCTTCATTTATTACTTAGTATTAAGAAGCCAATGCCGCAATTGCTAAAACCTCCTATAATGATAAATGGAGGCATTTAAATGCAAAATTAGGCACTCTTTCCAATTTAACGAGAGCCTATTATACCTTTATTTTTTATAATCACAGTTAATTCACAGTCAATGCACCAGTAAACAAAGGTTAGGATTACTATAACTACCATCTATGAAATCACATAAACACTATAATATTTACACTGCAAGACAGTTATACATGGTTAGCATACAAATATTTTAATACTTGTGTTTTTGGAGCTTCTGTCGGGTTAATCTCATTGATAAAAGTTAAGAAAAAGGAAATTATATCAGAGACCATATGAATGGTTTTTTTGATCTGATTTTAGAGCTGCAGTCATGCACTGCAATAATGTTTGGAAAAATTAGAAACAAACAAACAAAAAAAACACAACAACAAGCAGTTGACACAAAACATTTTACAGTAGTGGGGAACTCTAAATTTTTTTGAACTAAGAATGATTTGGTCCTGTGTGATTTACATAGAGTAACTTTTCCCTCTATGAACTAAGCTACACAAGAAACCAGGTTAGAGGAGAAATCAGATTAAAGCAGGAAATTGCGGCGTGCCGAGGGGAGAAACTAAAGCTGATAAGATAAAATCAAACACACACAGATGTGTTTCAAACACTTGAGAGGACAATATATTGTATCTCATTTTTTGGTGACTTAACCTAACTGCTGCTCATCTCACTGTAACTTTTACCAGAAGTGACTCATTAACCAAAGTTTGAAATTCCTTTCAGACTTAGGTCATATACCTTGTGGGAACTTGTAGTTTGTCCCCATAAGGAGGTAAAGTTGCAGATGCATGTTCCCAAAATAATAGTAATACAAGGACACACACAAATACACGTATGTGTTTCTTAGCTATCACTACAAACTTAAATCTAATTCTAACATTAGGCTCTAATACCAACTATTAACCCCTGATCAACACTTCAAAGGTCACTAAGTGCAGTGTCCTCATAGGTGTCCTCATTCCCAAGATTTAAAACTCAGGCTGGTCCTCACAAACACAGCTATACAAGTACACATCCCGCCTCACACACACAAGAAGGCGTGCATTACAGTGTGTTTGTGCAAACAGCCAATTATCTGAGAGTCTTTTTCTGGTCAACCAATCGGTGATCAGCAGTAGCATCCGCTCTGTCTTTTCTGGTTCCTGGAAGCAAAATAAAGTAGTGTGCAGTGGAAGAAAACATGAACTCTAGTTCCACCTTGTGGCTGTTTTAAATATCACCAAAAAACCAAGGATTTTTTTCCTTCTTCTTCTTCTTCTTCTTTTTTTAAAGAGTGGACACACACAGATCCTGCTTATACCACATTAGCTGTGTCTCAATTCAGTGGCTGTATCCTTCGGAGGACCCGACCTACGCTGTCTACGTGGGCCGGGTCCTCCAAAGACCGAGAAGGCTGTGAAATGGGACGGTCTAGCCTTAAGATTTGCATCACCAGCTGTCTTGGTGGAGTTTAATAAACCTAGCCGTCTGCTCCTTGCTATCTAAAATATAACAGGACACTGGAGTAAATTCTCGACCATCTCACACTTCTGTTTAATCAGTTTTCTGTTTGACGTTTATTCAGCTGTGTGAAAGCTATAACTTTAATCTCAGCCAAACCGATTGACTCAGGAACAAATAAAACACTGAAAAAAGCCAAACAATAACATTTTTAAGTTATCTAAGTGACTTATATATCATGTTTAACCTGAGTAGCGAAAGACCGCGTGGGGTCTGAAAACGATGTGCCGGGAGTCCGGTGTTCTCGCAGGCTCTAGTGAGCCTTGACCACCTTGTCAGCTATCTAGCTGGTGGGTAACAGATGTCTTTGAAAACGTCGGACCACTTTTGAAAAATATATGCTGTCTTGATAAATCGAGCAGATATTTGAAGTTTACACAGCTACATTCTCGCCTGAAAATATGTTAAAAGTTTATTTTGTGACCCAGAAAGAGTAATATTTCAAACTCTTTAGCCGCACTCCTGCGCCATTGCCACGTTTGAAAAGTATTTTTTTATATTATTATAAAAAAATTATAAATAATAATGTAATTAATAAAGTATTGAAAAGAGTAATAAGAGTAATATTACAACTAAGTAGCTGCCGCCATAGTTGGAAACTGGAATTGGCTGGGCCGCGCTATGAATTCTGGGATAGGTTGGGCCACGAAGGATACACCCGACCCATCCTTCAAATCCGGGGAAATGAAGGACGCATTTGGAGCAACCTTCGAATTGGGACGTAATCGGCCTTCAAATGGCCTCCGAAGGATGCGGCCTAGGAATTGGGACATAGCAAAAGTTTAGTTTCTCAGGTTCTCAGGTAGGATTTATTATACTTTATTACGTTGCATTAGTTGTAGCTAAATAAACTTGAGTAAAACCTTTCTGAGAAAAAATACTTATTTTGGCTTTGAACTATATTTTAGAACATCACAATGTTGTCCACATCAATCTTCAATCATAAACAAAAATCCAGCATTAAATTTATACTAATTAATCGATTACAGAATTTGTTTTTTCTATCCTTTATAGTTTTTAACAATGCAACAGTCGTGTAGATTATTTAGAAAGAAGCTGTATTTGACTGTTTAAAGCTTAGTTTCCTCTCAGATGATATAATAGAATTAAGCTCATGCGGCATACAATGGAAATGAGGTTATCTGACGTAATGGCAGAACCATTTTGGACTTTACTCCCTCTGCTTCAGCGCACTCCACAGGAGAGACGCAAGCGAGGGACCACGTGAGGGAGACATCATTAAGTTACTGCTGTTGTTGTTGATGGCGGTGGTGGGGGTGGAAGTGGTTGTGGTTTGTTTACCCCGCCCACCTGTCTGCCGTATAATAGCTGCTGTCAGCCGGCAGCAGTGGCACAGCAGCAGCCTCCTCAGAGAGGCACTACCCAGCTGTTTCACTGAATATGGATGCCAACATTGTTGTTATGGGGATGGAAAGCGTTGGGAAATCAGGTAAAAAACCCCCAACACATTTTCAGTGGAGATAAGAGGTTACACTTAGGTCTCTTTTTCACACAGTGAACTAAAGTTTGTGTCTTTTTAGCGCTGACTGTCCGCCTGTTAACTCGGAGATTCATTGGAGAGTATGGAGATATTGGTAAGTGCCCACGTTTTATTGTATTTTATTTATTTATTGCTAACTTTGATGCATTGCTGCCTTTCTTGGCTGTTAAACATCTAAACTATTTTTTGTGTCTTGCAGAATCAATCTACAGTCACAGCTTCATAGTGGATGGGAGGGCGATCGCTCTCAATATTTGGGATTCGCCTTATTCTCAGGTAAGAACTTCAATATGATGTTACTAATTGTATTTTGTTCTATTTATAAACTACCGTTTCTTGTTACAGTGTTTAAAAAGCTAAAAGAAATCCCAATTTAAGTAAGAGCAAAGGTAGTGCTGTTATAAGTTAAATATGTTAAAAGTAAAGGTAGGCCGCTCCTTTTATTCTAATATAATTTTTTAAAATTATCTTAAAGTGCAAAGAACATTTTGAATGTGTGAGCTGGTCATAATAGCAATGATTTTTAACTGCTAAACAAAAAAATAAATAAATAACGCTGACTTTTTTATATCTATAAACTCTTAATCTGTTTAAAACGATTAACTGTCTTGTTTTTGTACAAAGATATAAAATGCTAGTGCGAATGTACTTTGTTGCTTTCTGCCTCTACCTGTTGCTGAATATGAACTTCAGTGTCTGGTTCTGCAGGATTTCTCTGCAGACTCGTCACTCTTTGAGAAGAAGGTGCGGTGGGCCGATGGCTTTGTTCTGGTCTACAGCATTTGCGACAGGGCCAGTTTCAACACAGTTAGCAGGCTCATTCAGACTATCAAATCCACCAAGGACTGCCTGAGTACAGACAAAGTACCCATAGTGATTGTGGGGAACAAAAGGGACCTGCACCACAGACGGACAGTGACGAGCGAAGAGGGCCGGCTGCTGGCTCTCAACACAGACTGCCAGTTCTATGAGGTGTCGGCCGCCGAGAACTACCACAGTGTGCTCATGGTCTTTCACGGCCTGGTGGACAGATTGAAGGATGCCAAGCTAACCACGAAGAAGCCTCTAAGGTTGAAGGGAATAGTGAAGAGCATGTCTGCAGTGTTTGCCCGGAGACGGACAGAGTCGTTTTAGTAGAAATGTGACAAAAGAAGAGGAGACTCCATCAGGTGGATATCTGCCAGTGAAGCATTACCATGTGTTTCATGTGTGTTAAAAAAAAACTCTAAAAAAGGTAAAAGCTGTTATGCTTCAGAAAACATGGGCACAAAACAATGTCACAGAGGTTACAGATGCTTTCTGCACTTTAACTACACATAAGTTAATATAGTGTCATTCTTTATCCAGCCTCTTGCCATTTAAGATCCAAAAGTGTGCAGCAAGATGAATCGTGTTTGCAATGTACGTGTGTTTTACAAGATTTTTTCAGATGTGGCTTCAGATCCAAAGAAATTCTATGCATAAACTAAATGTGCCTTTATTTATTATGTATATGCCAAAGATCATTTCTCATGATTAGAGTGAAAGTTTGTACTGCGGGAAAAAGTGGCTGAAAAGTGCTAAATGTATTAATTAATTCTTGGAAGTGAACCGTAATATTTCTATTTATTCAAGTCTAAACACTGCAAAAGAACAAACGAATATTCAAAGTGTTTTATATCTTTATGTTTGGTTGTTTGACTGTGAGTCAGTCCCTGAAATATACTGTTTGTATGAAGTTATAAGAATTTTAAATAAACCATGTGCAGAAAGATTTTCTGTTGCGCTTGTTTGTTTTACACTTATTGATCCCTGCTCACCCCAAAAAGAGTGAGGATCCTTCGTGTACTTGAGATCAGCAAAGTTGATTTCGGTGGATACTCAGCTAAAACGTTCACACCCATGTCTCAAAGCTGTCTCACAACTTAACAGCACATCAGACTTCGTGTTATGATTGTTTGAGGCCTGGATTGCTGTAATTATTCAAGAACAGACTTGCAGTTTTATACAGTTTCCACATCCACATGAACACATCAAATTTCAATTTTTCACTTTCAAATTATTGTCTAATAGCGTGTTGCAAAGCAGAGGCTCAACGGGTCACAATCACAGTCAAAATTACACTCTAATAATGGTCTAAGAAGATATAGGCTGCTTGATATATTTATTCTTGGACCATTATTAGACCACTTAGACCACTGCTAGAAGTAGAACAAAGGAAAAGAACGTTTTTTATAATCTCTGAGGTCTCTCCTGGATTCATCCCAAACAGGGTGAGAAAGAGGGCATGGGGTTCCTATACATGTCTCAAGAAATAGACTGTGGATATATTGATGCTTTAAGGAAATACAGACACAAAAGTATGATGGATGGAAATTTCATGCGATGAGTGGATGCATATACTTTTTGTTGTATATTAAAGTCTATGATGTAGTGCAAGTAAAATCACCAGCAGTGACAGGGTTGAAGCCAAGAAATGATTCATCTCTATTATTTAACTTAAACACAGCTGACTCATTCCATGTCCCCTTGAAAAAATACTGGCAAAACATCTTTTGCAAATCTATATAGGACATAATACACTTAATGCCATTAACTTCAAGCTAGTAAAACACATTCAAGTTTTAATTTGACCCATTCCTAAAACCACGATCTTTACAGATGTCTTCTCAAGGTAGGTCTTTGAAAATATTACATGATGTGAAAAATCCTTTGCAAATAGGCCTGATGTTACAAATCACATGCTTCTCTGACTCTTAGAACAAGGAACCTGCCAGTAAACCTTAAGAAGATTGAGCTTGCAGACATATACAGCTGCCCCCACCTGAGAAACAGAGTCTGTCATTATTGGGAGAGAACAGGAAGATTTCTTACTTCATAAAAAGCAGGGAGAAGCCCAACTAAATGAAGAATACCATCTCTGCATTTAGTATTTTGCGCTTCTCTGAAGACTCCCTACAGAAACCCAGCGTGATAGGCTCAGCATCACCTATATCAACACCATGTTCTATTAAATTAGTGTGCCTGGAAACAAGCGTGTTCACCTTCAACTAAGTTCAGCCAGTTGTTTACTCCCAGTGAACCACTGCCTCGATCGAAGCAGACACAAAAATAATCAGGAAGTAAGTGAAAAAGCCTGGGGACTATCACACACCCGGCAACGTGTCTGACAAAAGCTTGTCCAGAATAACATCCTCATTTGTGCAAGTATGTGGATTCTTTGTCTTTGACACAGAGAAGAAAACTCTTGGCTTCAATCAGATGAAAATGTCCATCAGATGCTTTAGGCGCATTTGTTAACTGAGTGTTTAACAGAGTATCGTAAAAAGTGCGCATATCTAATCCACACAGATTATGTTGTTGAGGAAACACCCTTCTTCAATTCACACCCATTCGCTTTTTCCATGATAATCTGCAGATTCCACTCTGCAACCAGCAGACCACTTTCCCTGAAGAAATGCTCCAATTTGTTTCTAGCCTGCTCCAGTGAACTTGGTCTGACCCCAGAGATTAGGTAGCAGACATATGCATTCTCCTGCGCTCGCCTTTAGCCTCAGCTGTCAGGTGCTGGGAAGATGTCCATCTTTGAGGCTATTAAGGGAGCAGCAGAGGAGGGCAAATGGCAGATAGCTGGTGCTGCTCTCCCTACTTTCTGTTCTTGTGTATGAAGAATTTGACAGGAACAAGGCAGAGGTTAACAAACCAAGACTGGGGCAGTCTGGGCCCTGCAGGACCTTGTCACACTCTCTGACCCCTCAAGGTCTTTACAGCAGGGCTTAGACAGAACAGAAGCCTGACAAAATGTTTCACCTGTGAGAGCAGCTTGCAGCTTTACTCGGGCTGAAATGATGTGTCTCTCGAGCAATGACACTTAGAGGGAAGTGAAACTTTTACAAAAAGGATAAAAGTGTAGCTAAAAAGCATGCACTGTGTAACCACTTTTCATGCCATTGACTGAGGAAACAGCTTTGGAATATTTAAACAGTAACAAGTTCTTTGGATATGTGGCAAACATTTCGCATTTAAGTGTTTTTTGTTCCAAAACAGCCACAAAAGGGGGTTTGAAGAGCCTTTTAATCCATTTCATGCACATTATAAAGAACTGACCGTACATCATGAATATGCACTTTGGGTATCGGATTCTTGGTAAGTGCTACTTATACTGTCTTGCATGTGTTTTGGATTAAAATTAGACCAACATGCAGCTCATGATACCTGATGCCACTTAAAGCAGTAGAGCTTCAACAACAGTAAAATCATAAACTGTTCTTACGAGTAAAGTGATTTTTTGTTGTTGTTCAGGGTCTTTGTAATCTTTAGACGTTAGATATTTTACAGCTGCTCATCAGATCTTTTTCTGCCTTTACATCAACCCGAAAACTTCAATGCACAAACATGTGAAGGTGCCAGAAGTGTTTCACAGCTTCACCTGATGCTATCGCATCAGCTGCAGAAAGAAGTTTTTATCTGCTCACCTAAGGATCCAGCTTGGAGAACAGAGGTGGAGTAGTTTGTGACAGATGCTGCAGGTATTGTTAAATGACTCTGCTTAACTCAATATTTAATGTTCCTGAAACGGAATCCTTCATTACCCTCCTTTATTTACTGTTAAAATAGAAGGTGGTCTAAAGCAATGTTTACGGCCTGCATTAAAAACAGGCTCTGGAACCCGAAACCAGTCACTGACCTTGAATTGATACGACCGCCTTCGGCATGTTGTATTAGAAATTGTGATTCACCTCATAAGGAGGCTCGTGTTTACCCCTCTGCCTTTCAGGTTCAGTGATCACTGCTGGAGATCAAGCTACTGTGGAGAAACTACTTCAAGGTTTGAGGAGGCATTTATTCTGAGATGTACTTTTTCTACATGCTCAGTGATGCTGAGCTGATGACTGCATACTGGTGTCGTGTCTACTTATATAAAAGTGGATTGCACAAATCACATATGTTAATCATATTTTAATCTAGAAGACTTCAGTTGTGATTCTTTATATTGTTGTAGAAAAAGGTTTGTCCAGCTGCCCATAAGTTTGGCAGCTAAAGGTCTCTGAAATCTCAAAAATTGCTTGGACTCCTGCCTTCTAGCATTTGGTCAAATAGTAGCTAAACCACTGAACCCTGACTGGCTGCTTGAAGCAGTCAAAGTCACACAGCTACCTCTGGAAGTGAGCATACCTCAAAAGTATGTCAAGCATGGTTTGAAATTCCTTTGCAAAAATTGCAGACCCCCCACAAAATAAAATTAAATGGACAGAATTAACTGTGCTTGCAGATAATCAGTGTGTCTCTGTCACCCTGACAACAAAGAAAAAGAAACTACAAAATAAAATAAATAAAATGAGCATCTAATCCATACGTTTTTATTTTTAACTCCTAGTCACCTTTCAGAAATCCAACAAGTGTTTTTATTTTTTTTCCAGGTTGGATGGAGGCACATTTTGAAGAGACATACCTGATCAATGCAGTAACACAATGTAATTTTCTTTAGCCTTATTAAATGCAAGCAGGTCTTATTTCATTACTGGGAAATCGACATGGACTAGGAGGTCAGCAAGTTCAGAGATCTGGTAAACAAAGAAATAAAATGTAAGAAGGTGGACCCACTTGTAAATGTAACAAAACCACACATGAATTCTTTAAGGCAGTAATGCATTGAACCATTTGGATTCATTGGAAAAAAGCAAACAGTATTGAGCCGACTGCTCTCACAGAGACAGAAAAGGGTATAGAGAGGCTTAAACTGCATTTTGATCACTTTTAGTTTACAGTGCTTGGAGGGTTTGGTATTTATATCGGTGTATTCTAGCAATATTCATATTGAAATTGAGATGGAAAAAATAGGAAAGCAATTTAAAAGCCTGATTTAAAGTTGGCTGGAGCCACGAGAAGCAGAAGTAAACGGTTTGTTTTATAGCATTAGTTTCGTTTATAATCTGATTGAGCTGCTACTCTATTTATGTGGAAAGACACTCATTAATTCAGCTGAAGCTAGCCCAGGATTAAATCTCCTCTCATAGCATCTAAAAAAGTTTATACTAGTATAGGCAAGTGTATGAAATGAGACAATTCTTGGCCATTTTTTTATATAGGAGGAAAAAAAAAGATCAACATTTAGTCATATAAAGCACCACAAACTTAATTCCCCCTGTTTAGCTTAGAAGTGGTTTCACCTGGACTCTTGTGGCATTAAAGGCTTTGTAAACGGGACAATACCTTTTAATTTCCTAATAAAATGTTTGCTCCGGGGGGTCTGGCATGTATGGACTGTAAAACTGAAGTGCTCAGTGAGCTTTTTTCGTTGTTGTAGTTGAATATTAAATTTGTAAAAGTGTTAACTATTAAAAAAAAATGCCAGCTACCCCTTTTCTTGTGCCCTTTTGGATTTGTCAGGCTCTCCCACAAAGGTTTAAGGACCCCCTGCAGTGCTGCGCTGCTCGGGCAGCTTTCCAAATAAGGCCTGGAAGTTTACACACACCAACCATAATTCACCCCCAGCAGTGAAAGCAGAGAGAGCAGTGAAAGTTCAGAGTTCAGCAGCACTTTGTGCTTTCTCATGTTAACATTTAGTGGCATTTCTCACTGCAACCTCTGGCATCTAAAACCCGATGCACACAAATATTGTCTTTTACATGCTGTATAGCAGATTTTCAGAGCTTATTTGCCTGTTTTTAAGCTCATTCAAACAGCACAGCAGAGTTGAATTGTGGCAAGTTGTGAAGTTGCTCTTTGATGTGTAAAATATGCTCATGAGAATAATGAGAGACAGTTACAGGACCCAATAGCCTCATCTGTCAGTATACTGACGTGAACATGGCAGATTTCCCCAGCAGATAATTTATTAAAGTGACGTCTGCTTCACTCTCTCTATTATCTTATGACACAGAAATAATCTGTAGACAGTCATCTCCGCGCTTTGCTTTCAGCATCATAATGCATGATATCAAATTCAGTACAGGACTGTCCTGCAGCTCATAAAATGGCTCTTAGTTTGATTGAAAACATTTTAATCTGCACGATTCTACAGCTCAAGAATATATTTGCTCATTTGAGCCTTTATTAACCTCACACTCCACAAAGGCTATTCATGTCTGGAGGACAGGGCTGATATCGCTTTGATCTAATATGAGATGGGTGATTGAGTTGAGTTGAGAAAATGTTTCCTCTCACATGAGAGGTTCACGTGTAGAGGAAATGAGAGAGATTTTCACACGTGAGCCAGTAAATGAAATCAGGCATGGGGTGTGAGTGACTCATTGCAGCATAATGGGTGCTGGAAGGTTGACTAGACAACGCCTGTGGGACACAATGCCTGCTGTAACTACCCACAAGTGGTCTTCCACTGAGGCTCACACAAAACATATTCTGACTGCTCCATCACGACATTCCTTAAATTGAGAATTAACGAAAAGAGACAACAGCTCACCAGAGAGGATGTATGGAGGCTGAAATAACACTGATGCTGTTTTTTTCCCCTTTTTTTTTCTCCTGTTGGAGTTTATAAAAGTACACTTTTGCTATAAACTCCACATAAATGTTTTTTGTGTTTATTTAAACATTTTTTCTTTGCCAAAAAAATCAACAGAACAATTTGACGTTCGGAGAAATATGTCTTTTGTCCTGTCTTCCTTCTCTCACCCCAACTGGTCGCGGCAAATGGCTGCCCCTCTCTGAGCCTGGCTCTGCTGGAGGTTTCTTCCTGTTAAAGGGGAGTTTTTCCTTCCCGCTGTTGCCAAAGTGCTTGTTCATGGGTTTTTTTCTCTGTATGCATTATTGTAGGGTCTACCTTACAATACAAAGCACCTTGAGGCAACGGTTGTTGTGATTTGGCGCTATATAAATAAAATTACATTGAAGAATATTCCTACTTTTTATTTTTGCTACAATTAGAGAACATAGTATGTGTAAATCAAAGCAAAAAGTGGCTGTAAAAAAAATGTATTATATTAATAATACATGTCTCGGTAGTGTCAAAAATTAATGTTTGTCTTTATGACAATGGCAGAAATTGTTATCACTCAAATCTTAGCTAATCTGTGAGTGGCTGGATTTGATTTGACTTGACTGGCATCAACCTCAAGTCAAGTCACTTTTATTATTACACACATTTAGGAACAGAATCACCCTTTAAATTAACAAGGATGTCTCTGCACTGTGGGAGAAAACAGGAGGATACAGATCCTAGAGCCATGCAGAGCTCTCAGGCACAAGTATTAACGGTAGTATACAAGAATACAAAAATGTATGTAATACGTAGTGTAAAGGGAAAGCATGAAAACCACATAAACATGATAATATATCTAAAAAATACTGGAGGCTGCCGGTGCTGACCCTCAACCTCCTAGTAGATACATCTATGGTGTCAGTTTCAGCCTCATTCTCATTTGATCACATTCACAAAAATTTCTGGAAAACTTTGACCTTGACCTGGAGGTTGAGGTCACTGAGACTTGTTCAAGATTTTTAGTTCTCATTCTCGAGTTATTGCACTCACAAACTTGCACAAACTGCCGCCCGCTGAGCACAGTATGTTGACGACAATACCCCATCAGCGTTTTACAGTGTGGGTTAAAAACAATCTTAAAATGAAATAATGCAACGTAAAGCTCAATGAAAGTAAAACAAACGTAACTGGATGACTTATATATAAATAAATCAGTATATCAAATAAAGAAGGTCCTGGGTGTGACCCTACTGGCTGGTTAGCTTGCGTGCTTTCTTAGCATCTGCATCTGGCTTTCCTCTGTATCCTCCTGTTTTCTCCCACAGTGCAGAGACATGCTTGTTAATTTAAAGGGTGATTCTAAATTGAATGTCAGTGTGAATGTGAATTGTTATCTATGTCTCTAAGTAAGTCCTGTGATGAACTGGCAGCTTATCCAGAGTGTACCCTGCCTCTCACTCAGTGTGAACTGGATAAGCTCTTCTAAATGCAGAAGCAAAAAAAAATATGATGTGACAAAAAATATGTGGAGCGATGAACTAAAATTACAGCTAGGGGTTGTAGGTGGACCTTAAAATCTTGTTAAATATTAGTGGTGGGACAGAAGACTATTTTAGAGTTTTAGGGTATCAGAAGTGAAAGCCTGTTTGCCTTTTAGGGTGAGAGTTCAGGACTAAAAGCAAGACTCAAGTGAGCTGGAGGTTAAATATGGAGTTGACAATAACACAAACAGACTCTCATGGAGAGGTTGCGGCTCAGCGTGCAGAGCTGGTTGCATCTTTAGGTGCTGACGTGACAATGAACCCCAAACTGCTCCAGATGACTGAGCCATTAAATGACTGAGTGCAGATGAGAAGCAAATGATTAGAATCTGGCTAATGATTAGCAACAGGAATACATGACATTTCTGTTGTTACACAGATTTACATAAACATATTAGATTGATTTTATATAATTTTATGTGAACATTCAAACAATTTTTGTCTGAGTCACTGACAGTAACATTTTATCCGTGCAGTAAAATTGCATTACATCATCCTCACTAACTTCACCTGGAGGCTCAAAAAAAAGGAAAGAAAAAGAATCCACTTGACTAAAAGTAGCTATGACCTTATATGAGTCTGTGAACATACTTTAAACTTTTACAAACATTATCTTAACCTGCATTTTGCCTTTTAACACTGGCTTTACTCAAACAGTTTTACACAATGTCTGCTTAACATACAGCACAGCATACTTCACACAGCATGTCCCCTCACAGTATGCATGCAGACTTCAACAGCGTTGACTAACTGCCAGGCTGACTTTACTGCAGGGGTCTGATGTTGTCTAACGGCTGTTTTGTGTGTGATATTCATCCTCTGACCTAAGCTACAAACGTGGGCTCGGCAGAGAGTGTGTGCTGAATGTGAAGAATGCTGCTGATTATGTTTTCAGAGAGCTAAATCCGGGGTCACACAGCAAGACTGCTGGGTCAAATATTATCTAGAACTTGAGCTGCTGATGGAGAACTTATAGTAGAATACGTACTTTTATTTATTAGTAACTCGTGATAGACGTGCAATCAATAAACATATATGCTAATAATAAGATTGTTTTGGACATCAAGTTGTCTGAAAGCAATCCACTGGGCTGTTTTAGTAGCATTTGCATAGAAAATTAGTTTTATATTCTTTGTTTTCTGTTGTTCTTCATGCCCGGCAGGGATCGAATTAATCACTATGGGACAGTAAAGATAATTGAGCTGATATGCTGCACCCCTGCAGGCTGGAGGAAAACAAAGAGTCCCGATGCATACACACACACACACACACACACACACACACACACACAGAAGAAGACTATGCAAACTCCACAGTAGTGCAGTAAAAGCCACTGCTACACACTAATTAGAATCCAGTGCCTTCTTGTCTCGTGCTAATAGCATACTTCAATGTGAAAAACATTTGAAAAACATCACTCAAAGCCGATGGTGGTTAACGAAATTAAGCACCCTCGACACAGAATTTCTCAAGAAGATTCGATAAATTTCAGAAGACATCAAGGAGCAATTTTCTGAGCAAATGATGAGCAAACCGCAATCAGAAATGTCAAAAGCAGAAAATGGTCTAACACATCATTGAAACAGCAGAATCGTCAGTGTCAGGAGAAATTATTTACTCATTAGTCATCTTGAAGTAGAGTTGACCTGAAAGAAGTTGGACAACTCCTGAAAAAAGTCAACAAGCATTTTTCCATATCACAAAGCTGTATACTATTGATTTGCCCAACCAGTCTACATGTGTTTTGTGGACTTGGAAAAGGAATTTGACCATGTCCTGTGGACTATTATGTGGTAGATGCTTTGGGAGTATGGGGTGCCTGGCCGATTACTACGAGCCATTTGATCCTTACACAACCATTCCAAGAGCTTGGTCCGCATAGCCGGCAATAAGTCAGACTCATTCCCAGTGGGTGTTGGACTCTGCCAGGGCTGCACTGTGTCACCGATTCTATTCATAACTTTCTATGGACAGAATTTCTAGGTGTAGCCAAGTGGAGGAAGGTTTTCACTCAAGCAGTCTCAGAATCTCATCTCTGCTTTTGGCTGATGGTGTGATGTGGTACTGTTGGCTTCATCAAGTGGTGAAGCCAAGCTCAACAGCTGAGTGTGAAGCAGTGGAAATGTGAATCAGCACCTCCAAGTCTGAGTCAATGGTTCTCACCCAGAAAAGGTTGGAGAGGCCACTCAGGGTCAGGGACGAGTAGCTGCTCCAAGTGGAGGAGTTTAAATATCTCAGGCTCTTGTTCATGAGTGAGGGGAGAAGGGACTGGTGCAGCAGCTGCAGCTACAGTGATGGGGACGCTGTACCGGTCCGTTGTGGTGAAGAGAGAGCTGGGTGCAAAAGCAAAGCTCTCAATTTACCATTCAATCTACGTCCCCACCCTCACCTATGGTCATGAGCTTTGGGTGGTGACTGAAAAAACGAAATCACGGATACAAGAGGCGAAAATGCGCTTTCTCCGAATTGAGCCATCCGAGAGGGGCTCAGAGTAGAGCCGCTACTCCTCCACATCAAAAGGAGCCAGTTAATGTGGTTCGGATATCTCACAAGGATGCCTCCCGGGCACCTCCTGGGTGAGGTGTTACAGGCATGTCCCACTGGGAGGAGGATGCGGGGCAGACCCAGGACACGCTGGAGGAGGTGGCTGGGCAGAGGGAGGTCTGGACTGCTCTGCTTAAGCTGCTGACCACGTGACAGACTGGTGACCTGTCCAGGTGTAGCCTGCCTCACCCTCTACGGCAGCTGGGTTAGGCTCAAGGCTCCAAACTTTTTATTATTACAGTCAAAATGCGGCTATGTCAGGTCAAAGACTAAAAGTTCCTAATTGAAACCAGAAATGATTAACATTTCTGGGGTATACGGGTATAAGCCAAATTTCAGATGGCCACTTTCTCTAAACTAGTCATCCAATTTTGATCAAATTGGGCCCAAGTGAACAGAAACCGTATCAAGTATGAACACCCCCACCTAGATATGACATCTTAACCTGGTTCTGCAGACTGGGTTCTAAAAATGAATAAATTCAGTAGAGTTTTTATTGATTTTTGTTTATGTGAATTGACGTTGAATACCCCAATATGTGTTAAATTTAAGTCTCTGCTCTGTATAGAGCTTTTTAATATTTTTACATAATGAAAAAAGGTGAAATGTAAAGAAACCTGAGGTAAGAATGTATGATTAAAACTCATCCACACAATGTTCAGTGGTAACAAATGACAAATGTCTTTTCTTTCTTTTCAAAAGAAAAGAAAGGTCAACTTAATTGACATATTGGGATTTAGCGCATCAAACTCCAAAAGAAATACCAGATTTTATTGCTGAAGCAGATGACTTCAGAAAAAATGCTCACATAGCATTAACATACATAAATATTCATGACAGTAAAGATTAAATACTAAAACCCGAGGGAGTTATAAACACACTGTGGGGTTAGTCCAAAGCAAAGTTTATGTTAACAGAACAAATGTATTAATATTTATTAAAATCAGCTCAGAGCAGCAATAAACTGCAGCATTAACTTGTGTCTTACAGCAGCGACTAAAAGTACTATTACAAGACATATTTAAAGGTATTATTTCATCTGCACATACGCATTATGTTTTTAACTATGGAAAGTATGAACAGGTGTGTCAGTATCACACAAATTAATTTCTAAAAATAACCACAGGAGGGCAGCTGAGTCCAAGAAAGAGTCTGATCAGCTCCATTCAATTGTTGTGCTGCACGCTGTTGTCTGCATGTATGCTTGTTACTTTTAATCTCCTCAAACAAACACTTAATCCAGTTTATCAATGTTTACAGAATCTCAAAATATCCACATTTTTTTTTCATAACCACCATCAGTCAGCAAACGATAGCAGCACATTTACTTTGTTTGCGGTGGCATTGTTTGTCTAAAAAGGATTAGTGACAACACAGGTTGCGTTTAAATTGCACCCATCTGAATTTGGGGGTTCATGCTGAAGAAAAACAGATTTATCTGTGTGTGGCTCACTTCCCAAATTGTCAGAGCAGCAGTCCAGAGCCAGCGTGCCACGTACGGTGAAGAATGCTGGCCCGCTGACAGCAATTGACAGTGAGCGGTGGAGAGTAATTGTGAAGAATATTTGAACCGGACTGTTGCACTTCTACGTTTTCATGCACATAATCTGAGTTAGCAGTTTAGGCTTAATGGCAAAGATCACTTCCAACGTAAGTAGAATGGCATTCATGCAGTGGGTCATAGAGTAAAGGTGTTCGGTTCGCGCAGCCTGCTTAGTCACGCTTCCCACTGACATTTTTAGCCAGAAGCAAACTGACATTCAGTTTTATCCCTGAACTGCAAGTAGAATGAGTGCGCTCAAAGGTCGGCTGACCCCCTGAGGAAGCCAGACTGACTTAACAGCAGATACTGACTTTGGCACTAATCACTTAGTGAGTATTAACGAGCATTTTCGTTGTCTGACATTGTCTTTACCTGGTCAATAGTTTATGATGCCTAGGCCTCACTTCCATTGTGCCATGATGATTATTGTACACCAAATGATAGATAATAGCAAATCTTTTTCTCGGTCCCAGTCCTCTCACAACACTGAAATTACTATTTCTGTAATCATTAAAGTGACAAGTAAAGAAGAAAAGAAGAAGAGTGTAAAGAAAGAGTTAAAGTAAGTAAAAGAAGACTCTTGGTGATATAAACCTAAAAGCACTGGAGAGCAATGGGTCTAAATTCAGAAAATCAATGGAGCTATTTGGTGGCAGCAGAGAAAAGAGGGGCCTATCTGAAGATATCCATCAGCAAAGGGCAAGCAGATAAAGTCAAATAACTATCTTTAGCTGTGTGTTAGAGCCATTTGGAGTTAAAAAGAAAAAGCTACATCTGCTGAGGAAATTAAGGCCCTTTGGAGTGAGCAGCTACATTAAAACCTTTTGCTCATGCAGCGGTGCACATAAAGTGATCATGAGTGCTAGCTGGATTCAGCTGTTTTTAGTTCCATTTATGATTATTTTAGCACTGGATGATGCAGAAGATGATACAGGTAGGTTAGAAAACTTCTGCTTTTCATCCAAAAGCAGAAATTCAGCTTTAAATCTATGAACTTCACAGGGCAACGGCAATAAAATGAGTTGTTTGTCTGAGTTTTCTCAAATGACTACAGTCAGAGAGGAAACCATGCTAGGAACCTGCAACTATACAAGTTGTAGGAAAAATAGCTTTATTTACTCTAAAATTCATCAAATTATTTGGACCACCAATGATCAATAATCAAAGTGTTTTAAGGTGGTATAAAAATGAGTACTTCTGCTTTGTCAAACAGCTCATAATCATTCTGTGGATAACAGTTTACCCAGTGTCAAACTTTTAAATTATTATGTCAAACTTTAAAAAAGAAGGAGAAGAAGAACATTTTTGGTTAGGGTTAGACACAAAAATAACTCTTCATGGTTTAGTAAAAGATTGAAAGGAACACCCTGAATGAATGCTTATTCTTGAGTTTCTGTACAGAGAGCCTGATAATTATCTACGAATGGCATCCTGTGTGAAACTTCGAGCAATTTACCTAGAGTGTGCACAAGGTTGTTCTGAATAAATACAAGTAGAAAATAGGTAGAATTATGGCTTACACCTGTTTCTAAACAAAAAAGCACAGATTCTATGTTAGTTTTCACAATTAGAGCATTGATTATATGGCTGAATCTAAATGAAACAATACTAACATCCCCTCACTTTTCTTAAAGACAAACCAGTCTTAAAATGCTAGCTTTATGCCTGTGCATGTCAATTGGTTTATTATGGCTCTGGAAGAGGGAATTCTCCGTCATCCGCACCTGTTTCCTAACAATAAAGATGTTACACGTTCAAATCAGAAGAGGAACTTAACTTAACGGTGACTGCAGACATCTTTATGCATGAAATCGAGATGGCTTGTGTGGCTGCTGCATTCATATTTACCTGAAAGTATTTTACTATAATTCAAATCCTATGAAAATTTTTAACATTGGGCTGTTTTCACTATTTCTGTTATATTAAAAATATCATAAAAGGACCAAGATTTATCACATTTTTGGAACATTATATTTTTGAAACATTTGTTCAGGGCTCACTACTGAGCAAACCCCATCAAGCAGGAAAAAAGTGATAGTTCTCTTATTTACAATTTCTTCTGCTTCTCCCAACATGTTTTTGGATTTACAATGCACACACTGTAATTTGACACTTTACATCTAGCGATATACTTCATTTACTAAAGGCAAGCTCTTAAACACTCTCCTGAGCTGAGCAGCCAAACCAGACTGTTGTTTTTATATATTAAAATAGTCAAATGCAGTGGCACACCATCACTGTCATGCATGGTTTTGCTATATATGGGATTTTTGTTGTGCCTAGAACTCTGATAGGATGCAAACTAGTGCAACAAGTCCAGCCATGAAATTTCGTCACTACTAAATATTCCACAGTCACAGTCACAGTGGTGTAACAAAAGTGGAAGCGATTGGCAACTCATCCAGGGAGTGGTAGACCACATAAAAATGCAGTGCAGGGTCAGCAGATGCTGAGGCTCATAATGCGCAGAGGTTACCATCTTCCTGCGTAGTTGATGAAAACTCAAGAACAGTGTGTAGAGAGCTTTATGGAATGGGTTTCCATGGCTGAGCAACTGCATTCAAGCCTTACATCACCAAGTACAATGCAAATTATCAGATGCAGTGGTGTAAAGTAGGCCACCACTGGACTCTAGCGCAGTGGAGATGTGTTTTCTGGAGTGACGAATCAGACTTCTCTGTCTGGCAATCTAATGGATGAGTCTGGGTTTGTTGGTTGCCAGGGGAACAGTATTTGTCTGACTGCATTGTGCTGAGTGTAAAGTTTGGTGGAGGGGAGATTATAGTGTGGGGCTGTTTTTTAGGAGTCATTAATAATTCCAGTTAAAGGAACTTTTGATGCTTCAACATACCAAAATATTTTGGACAATTTCAACCTCCCAACTTTGTGGGAACAGTTTGGAGATGACCCCTTTCTCTTCCAACATGACTGTACACCAGTGCACAAAGCAAGGTCCATAAAGAAATGGATAAGCAAGTATAAAATAACTTGACTGGCCTGCACAGATTCCTGACCTGAACCTGACAGAACACTTTTGGGATGAATTAGAGTGGAGACTGCGGGCCAGGCCATCTTGTCCAACATCAGTGTCTGACCTCACAAATGTGCTTCTGGAAGAATGGCAAAATTCCTATAAACACACTCCTAAACCTTATGGAAAGCCTTCCCAGAAGAATTGAAGCTGGGAATGGGATCTCACTCAAATTCATACGTGTGTGAAGACAGATGAGCGAATAGTTTAATGTATGTGTTCCACGGGTCCTTTCTGTGACAATCCAAGACTTCACATACTAAAGCTGATAAATTGCTTCTGCTGAATGATATACCTGTAGTTAAACTGGAACTGACCCACTGAGATAGTCAGACAGCAAAATGTACTTGTAAGGCTTTGATGTCCTAATTAAATGAGCAATGGTGTATCACGTGCTTTTCTCAGCCTGTAGAGCTGGATAAGGATTTATGAAATCTGACACAAGCTCGGAACAATAAACTACGGTGGAGCTTTGCCAGTTCATTTGAACTCCAGCCAACAGGGAAGCCCAAATGTTGACATAAACTTCTGGGCTGAAGGAGCAAGTGGGGAAAGGGTCATTATCATCACTGACCGTAAGACAGCCTGAACAGGGACTTAAACCCTGGACGCTCAGATTAAAAGGCTGATGCTCTACCAGTTGAGCTACTCAGGCCCGGAAAGCCTGCTGGCACTAAATAAAATCCTCAATAAAATCCAATGTCTGTGAGATTGCACAGAAAGATTAGTTTAGCTTTTCTGTTACAAAAGAGATCTTCATTCTCTTGATGATGTTATGAACCTTCCATCTCAACACTACAACCAATGTATGAATAAAAAGTAATTATTTCCTAGCTAGTTAGCAAGACAAGTAGCATTCATTTAGTTGATTACGTTTTTTTTCTAGAAAATCAGAGGCACACAGTGAGTTTCCACAGTCAACGGTGCAAGAGGTCGAGCTGTGATCTTCCACTGATGATAGTGTTGTTGTTCTGCAAATTAAACCATTTGCGCTGGAAAAGGGTTGGAAAAAATAGTGAGGTTAGTAAACCTGCCAGGAGAAACACGAGGATCAGAACAATGCTCTTTTTGGAAAAATAAAAATGGATACTGGGGATAGTCAGCACATTTATTCTGGTGAGGACTCAGCAGGTGAGACCAAAGAGAGATATTAATGCCTGATCAAGAATGTTTTTAACCACAGGGATGATCTGATCTGTCTGCCCAAGACGAAAACATATAGGTTTGCTCTGTTTTGGGGGGAATTTTGTTCCCCCCAAAACAGAGCACAGGTACCAACCTACTTTCATCAAAACCTAGTATCAGGGACCTTTAGATCTTCATCTAACCTTCTCTCAACTGAGCTCAGCATGAGCCTCAATGTTTTATTAGTCAGTCACGTATACCTCTGGTCAAACTGCACTACAGCTGACCCACTGAGACAGTGAAGTGTACTTTCACACTTTTAATTTTACATTGAAGACAGCCAAGTGATGAACTTTCATAGTAAAACAGACAATAAATTAAGGTGTTGTGGGAGTGTTCCCAGTCAGGGAACCAGACCTCTGCCTTGGTGTAGTTGAAAATTTAATTTAAAGTTCCTCATTTCCACCTTCCTACCCAGTGTTTAATCTTGCATTATGTGTAGGTGTTCATACTCATTCAGTTTAAATACTTTTTGGTTCACCCAAAAACAAATAAATAAATAAACACAAATAAAGTGCAGATAGAATAGAATATTCTTAAGTTGAATAATTTTCACTTAGGGTCCTTTTTTAGGGTCCATTTTGTTTTTCATTCCCCCTCTGATGAATGCTGCTTATTAATAACCAAAGGCCTAAAAACTTTCCACTTCATCACCAGACAGAATGTACTTTTTGCATGTTCTGGATTTTCACATTTTTTGAGTATTTACTCTTTTTTTCTCTTCCAGGTGGATATCACAGTGACATCATAGAAACTGCTGAAGCTCACTTTCCTGAAAATAAAGTGTTTTCACTAAATATAATCCAGACAGCAAATGGATCTCGCTAATACAACTGGTAAATTAGAAGAAAAGGAATCAATTCTAGGAAGAAGAAATCATACTTAGTTAAACTGATGCAAGTGCATGAATACTGTGCCTGAACAAACAGGAATTAGTCCAGATTAAGTTGTACTAGAGCACTGAATGCATTCTGGGAAAACAAGCTTTCTCTATCCATGTTTATGTATAGCTGAAAAAGAAAAAAAACCTCACCCGGTATAGCATCCCATCACTGATGACCACTTTTGCTGCTTTAAGATGTGAAGTGTGGATAAACAGCACTCTCAAGAGATCGATCCTATATCACTCAGACACCAAACAAGATGAGATGATTAGAGCTGTTCAAGGCACAAATTCAGTAGAAGAGGCTACATTTAAGATTGACCACCTACTCCCTCTGTTTGCATTTAAATGGTTTAAAGCAATTGCTAACAAACTAGTCTTAGAAATAATTGTTGCTAAGTAGTGCTTTTACAAAAGCTGCTTCTAAATTCATAAGAAACACACAGGCATTTTAACTTCATTTTTATCTTAACACCAGAGCATGTAATTTAAATGTTCTGACACTAGACTATGAAAAAACCACAAACTGATAAATGGTCAATAATCCAGGTAAGGAAACCCCAGAATAGGAACGACCCTTTAAACCGAGGAGGGGACCTAATGCCTGAATTATGCTTCTGCTACGATATAACCAGGCCAATCAGAGTCACTGCAGGGGAAGGCCAACCTTGTCCTCATGACTGTTGATTAATGGTCATGACCATATGCACATGAAGCTGATCTCATGGCTCATTGTTTTGCAATGTTCCTACTTTTAATTGCTGTTTGAAATATGAGACTGGGGCAAACTGCAGTCCGCTGACAGAAGAAGTCACTTGGGTGAGTGATGAAATATTTCTCCCACTGAAAATGTGATACCGGTTGTACTTTCAGGGAAACATGGAACATCTTGGTTGTTTTTCGTTACTGAAAAGTGTGAAATGTATTGTTTTTCATGTAGACCAATAATAACTTTACTATATAAACTGAAACATGGCCTGCCAAACAGCTGCATGTCTCTTCTTTTACTCTTTGATGTTACATGAATAGAATAGAATAGAATAGAATAGAATTCAGCTTTATTGTCATTGCACATGTCACAAGTACAAGGCAACGAAATGCAGTTTGCATCCATCCAGAAAGTGCTTTGGCAATAATAGATATATTACAAAATATATTAGCAATAATATAGATATATAGATATATTACAGAGAGGTATGAGGGTACAAAATATGGGTCTATTATGGGTATGTTATAATGTACACGGTACGAAGGTATGCTACGAATATGCTATAACTATAAGTATGTACAGGCTATGAACAGGATATAAATATGAAAAACTATACAGAAATATGAAATATGAAACTATACAGAAATAAACATGAAAATGAATCATTACACCCTCAAGAAATTATAGTAGTATTGTATACTAAACCTGAGTAATATGCAAATGAATAAAAGGGTTTGTCCATTTGCATATTGCATTACTCTTGGTAGAAGCTGTAAAAGAGTGTCTAATGGGGTAAAAATTTTATGCTCCTCTAGTTGATTTTGATGTTATTTCACATTTGATGGTTTTCTTTAGGTGTGAAAATGTCTCCAGGCTTTTAAAAGGTCTACATGAATTATTTGTCTGCCATTAAAAAATTCCAAACCCATACAAATAAAAAGTAAAAATAAAAAATACGAAAGAAATATGAGTGATTTACATTTGCCCTTATATAAATTTGATAGAACATCTATAATGAGTGTCCTAATAATTTTCTGAATTATGTACTTCCTTGACTTAAGTTTTTAAAAGATAAATCACTGGACAACTACACTGTAAACCCAGATAAGTTGAATCTACTTAAAAAAAAATCAAGCTAAGCATTAGTTGAACAAGTGCAGTGGACTACGTTCAATTTACTTGAGCTGCTAATGGAAGATTTAAGTTGAATGTACTAATAACAGAGTTACAGTAACTGAAGATACTTTGTTTAAACAATCATTCACCACACAATTAATTAACTCAGCTTGTTAAGTAAGCATTACTCCATTACCACTTGAACTAAACTGTATATTCTAACTGACCAAACTTAATTTTTATGTTTCTTAAAAATCAAAATATATCTTTCAATCAATAGAGCCAGGAAATAGAAATACAACTATTTTTATTAAACATATCTTTGTTTCAGCAACAAAAGTAACAAAAATGTATTCTTTACAATATTGAACTGTGTCTGTTTGGTGGATAAAATAACATTATAAAACTCAGCCCTGCTGAACACTGGTATCTTAACATTTAAAAATAACACATTTGTCCATAGAACAACAAAAAAAATTAACAATACAAAAGGAGAACCGGAGGGTGAACAAAAAAACAAACAAAATACTAGATGGAGAGCCCATACTTACCCTCCACATCTCCGCTGATTCTTGAGTGCTTAGACTTTGGGTTTTAGATCTGCCTTACCTAAGTTCAGAAGTACTTGTTGAAAAAATTACAAGTGTTCTTCAGGTACTTTGGGTTGTTGAGATGCAGTGCATAGGTAAGTCAGAAGACATGTACACGGCCTGGGGCAGGTTCTCAACATCCATCGCAATCTTGCCCTCCAAGATGATTCCCACTGGGGATGCATTGTGGTAAAGGGACTGCATGTGTGGAGAAATGTTTTCTTGTTCGTGGCAGAGGATCCCCACTGGCACATCATTCTACAAACATTCCTCATCATCAGTGCCCTGAAAAAAGGAACACAGGATGATCACGTCAACATGACAACACCGTGCTACAAACAGACTCTATATATACACAGCTGATGTGTCTGCCCTGTCCAGTGTCCACCCACTGCCCAGGGCAGTGAATGCTACAGAAAATCACTCAGGATAGTAAATGACATATAATAACAATAAAAAGGTAACTATTAACATTAGCAAACCTTAAAATACTATGCATGGTAGAGGGAGAGGAGGGGAGATGGAGAGAGGGAAAAGTGGAGAGGTAGAAAACAGGTGGAACTAGGGAATGGGGGATGAGAGGAGGTAAAGAAAAATCAAAGTTCCTCATGAAGCAGGCTTTGAAGAAGGCAGATGGATCATCGCTGAGAATGACAGCAAGCCCCCTGAGGACAAGACATCTGACCTCCGTCATATCCGAAATCTGGTGGAATGAAGGAGGAGAGAGGAGATCATTTCGAATAGGGTCAATATGTCACCCTGAACACTATGTATGCATACATAATAAAAAGCACAACCATTTATGTACTGGAACCCACCTGTTAACTCTGACCCAGTGTTTGATATTATTCATACAGATAGTTATTTACATGCCTCATTTACAGATCAAACAGAAAAAACTGGTAAAGTAATTTAATAGGTGATAAGTGATTACTCTGAGAAAACGGTTTGGGCAGTTTAACTCAATTACACATAGGCTACTCAGAGATAAGGAAAGCATCTACAAACAGCATAGATCACATTACCAGTATTTTTTTTTTTTTACAATACGAGTTCAGTCACGTAGCCGACTGATTTCTATCACTTAAATATAGAATGGAAAATTGACTAACCTTTGTTTGTTGCATCAGGTCAACCAACACCTGCCTTGTGAGAGACCCCTCGTTGCCTTAAAGATTTCCATGAGTCTGGGACTGTGATGGTCAAGGGCCTCGTACAACTCCTGTCTCAGGCTCTTGCCAACCACTCTGGTGAACTCCAGACACACCTAAAACATGTAAAAACAAAAATGTCCATGTTGAAATGAGTTGATCATAGTGTGATCGTTTTATGCATCAACCCATACTTCACTATTACTGTTTAATACAATTTTGATGAGTACTACAGAGCCCCTCAGGTGAAATTGTATTAAAAACAAAAAACTTATGGCCATAAATTAGCTAGCGAACATTCCCAGTGAATTTACAGCTAATGTTAGGCGACGCCTTTGGTTGTAAAAAGTAGTCTGATTGAATCGAAGACTATGGCAAAATGAACCTCCGGTTCTTTCGGCGCTATGATGACAGTAAATATTTTTGGTCACAACTTTATGGTTTGAATTCAGCTCAAAACCTCGAGATTGGGTCTTTATTAACGAACAGGTGATGTCATGGTTACTCTGACATGATGAAATCATAATCACACTGTTCTGATGACACAAAATGGAGTTTCACCCTCTAGATCATCTAGATATTTGAGGCTCTGCGCTTCAAATATTTAGTGAGTCAGAAAATATTTAAAAATGGGGATCCAGACACTGTCCTTCACAATCGTTACAGCTCAATAAAAAACAAATGTTATTAAAAGTCGGAAAAACATTCTTTCCCCAGGTGGTTACGCTTTCTTGTATTTGATGTTTTTCACCTCTTTTTTGCTAATCCCTCTCACCCTCAGGTGTGTCAGACTTGAATGATTGATTGGTTTTCCTGCCCTTCTTTAAAGGAAGCTGGCGTCTCTCTCCTTGATGCTTATCCTGATGGGTTGGGTTTTTTTTTTTTTGGGGGGGGGGGGTTTGGAATGAAGACCTATAGTTTGTTTTATTTTTTTTTAAATAAAAAAATATTTTGTTGATAAACTGATGCTGCTCTGAAGACAATCTACCCAGATAGCGGACAGTAGAAAACCAAATATGTCAATTAAACAATCAAATATTCTGGGAGATAGAAATATACAGAAATAGAAATGTTGTAAAGGGTGATAGCTTTACAGCAGACAGGATTTCCTGGCCTGGTCCTTGTGACAACTTGGCTTGTCTGTCAGAGAAAGTCCCTCACGGCCTGTCATGCAGGTGATGGAGAGAGTGCTCAGGATCATCCCTAGTGGATAGCAGTTGGATCAGTGTTCTGCCCACTGTGACTTTAAAGCCCTGGACCTCTTGATCAGTTTTGGTGCTGGCTGCTGTGACATTGCTCCCCCAGAGACTACAGTAAAGCACACTGCATGGGCCACAACCTCTGGTGCTGAAAAATTCAGCCACTGCTTTACAGCCTGGTGGAAACAATGGTTTTGGTTTCTATAACTAGTTTTACCTTTCACAACTGTACTGAATTACTTAAGCTTTTTTTCTTTGTTTGTTTTGAAAACAAGGTGTCTCTTTCAGCGGGATCACCTGCAGCTACGTCTTCTTCTCGTTCTCCATGTCCCTGTTTCCAATTACTTTCACGCCTTTGTGTGAGGGAACAGTCAAATAATGTTACAAATTAGGTGGTGGAACCTGACAGACTTGTTACAGTTTCCCTGAGGACCAATTTGTGGTTAGAAAGTGGTGTGGCTAGTAAATCTTAAGTGAATGGTTAATTGGTTTCTGATATTAAAAAGGGCAGAGGCACTTCTACAAAGGAGTGGAAACACAGTCTCACAGCTGCCTGGTCTGTGCAGTCTGAATCTGTCTTACAGAATGATGAATCTGAAGAACCTGGACCTCAACATTTTTGAAGCCACGTGGTATCATCTTGACAGAAAACAGAACAAAAGGCAGCGAATATCCAAAGAAGAGCTTTAAATGTCCTTCAAGCAATCTGAAGAATGATTCCTGTAGACAAAGATTGTATTTCAAGCTTGTTCCAGTTATTCAAACTCTGTTTTTCACTCATTTACTGTATTTACATGTTTGCATGTTTCAATAAAGTGCTGCTCGTACTTCCCTGTAAAAAATGATGAAATAAGGGGTGGATTCCTGAATCAAGGCTAGTGTGGTGTCCCCATATGTGGCTGGATGAACAGAAATTAATACCCTGAAATGAGTCTCTGCATTTGCTTGCACCACCCTAAGGGTGATGTTGAAATATAGCTGACTATGTGTGCCAGAGCCTTTGGGTAAGATGATCCGTGAGAGGAAGAAGTGGCTCGTTGAGAACGAAAAATGAAAAATGCATGAAATTATGGGTAAGGTCCTTCACACCTCCACTCCTCAGTCTATATCTCTCCCCTCAGTGTTTGTAGGCAGGAGGCTAAATGGATCTGCGACTTTGAGAGAAGGGTTAATTCACCAACAGAAAACACTAAGCCCACAGAGAGAAGTGACCATTCAATCCAGCCAGACTTTGATTACCCGCGTGAGTTGTCACATCACGGTGGGTAATTTGCTAAATAAGAAGGTAACAGTGTGGGGACTTAAATCAAAACCCATTAGCCTTTCTACCATCGAGTTGGCCTTTGTTTCTATAGCTGACACTTCCTGTCTTTATCTTGCGATGTGAATTATTCAGGTAATCATTTAATTAACATAAAAGAGTATCACACTTTAGGGACGATAAATCTTTGTGGTTTTTATTTCATAAAAATAAATGTTGCAGAATTTTTATACAAAATGACACTATCATCAGTTACCTTGTATTTACTAATTATATTATAGTAAATACACCATATAATTTACACTGATATCATGTGTATTAAATGCAATTACAGGTCTCCGGCTGCTGTGGTAACTTTTGATGCTTGACCTACTTACTAGATGCATCATAAAAGGAGCACACCTAGACCTTTATTATGAAGGGACTCTGGATTTGTGCTCAAATGTAAACCCTAAGGCAACACCCTGCGGTATATTAGTATTAAGAACACAGGCAGCTGTTTTTGTAATTCCACATCTGACCTTACTTTACACAGTAGACAATGGCCTTTTTAAAAATTATAATTATCATTTTATTTATTTATTTATTTTTTGGTAGGGCAAAACATTATCTATTAAGCTTCACTGCCAACACTTTGTCAAAAAGATCTCCTTATCCTCCATAAATATCATCCAAGGCCACCTTTTACTAGACTGAGCACAAGAGATACACTTTATGTCCACATTCTGATTACTTTGTTCCCACATTTGAATTAATTTATTCCCACATTTTGATTAATTTGCGGTTAAGAGGTCAGTGTATAAACAGAGAGTCAACACCACACATCAGTTTTCTTCCTCCCTGAAGCCACAGTGAAAACTGTAAGGGAGCAAAACTCCTCTCAATATCAGATGAGCCGTCCTAACACTGTTATATGTGCGGGAAAACTTTCATATCGTTAACACAGAAAGTGCATTATTAACAAGAATTTGAGACAGGATTTAGAGACGGGTGGATAGATAGATAGATAGATAGATAGATAGATAGATCTGCATCATTAGCATCAGCATGGGTCTGAAGCGGGTGAAATATGAGTGAAAGATAGAGTGCGCTGTGAAAAGCACGGTGGGCAAATAGAAACCAAAAGCATGGTGCAGGGACTACAAAGGCAGAGAGAGCAGGTCTTAGTAAATGCTCCTGAAAGACTGATCTAGTGCTGTCAGTTGCAATGATAAACTCCAGCCAGAGGAAGCCTGCAAGAAAACAGACAGACAGACAGAAGAAGAAAAACCCACACAGGAGGCCCGGCCCAAGCAGCAGGGTCACGGTTATGGCTGCAAATATATAATTTCTTACATTTCATACTGACACTTGAAAATAGTGTGGTGATGAGCTGAAATGTAATTTACAATAATCAGAAAGTACCAAGTTCTATTTTCCATTAGTATTTAAATGTGAATGTTTGCCTTTATTAATTTTACAAAACTGCCTTTTCCCCCCAATTTAGCTGCAACAAAGAAAACGTCAAACTTTAAAATTTTACTGAATTCAGCCACCAGTAAAGGTATTTGTTATGGTCCCAGTTTGATGGGAAGTAAAATGAAAAAAAAAAGAGTCTCTGTGCTTCTGTGCAGCTCCAAGCAAACATCAAATCCATTTTATGAGGAAGTTTCTCCAGTGAAAATAAAGCTGGGTAAAGGAGGCTGACTCTCCTCAGCAGCATCCCCCCTTCCTCCTCACAGCTTGCAGAATAATTCGTCTTTCTTCACCAGATCTAACATTAGGATTCTTTGCAAAGAGGAGCGGCACCGGTTCGTGAATGGTTAACCCGAGTGACGGCGTTGGTTGTCATTTTGCACAGCGGACGAATGAAGCGGTCTGAAGCAACAGCTGCAGTGACTGCAGTAACACGCTCTCTATTAGCGCTCACTGGTAACGGCTCCTAATTGCAGGTAAGTTGTTTGTTTCTGCGTCGTAAATTGTTTTTTTCCCCCTGACTTTCTTTATCTTTGGAATAACGTCAGGAGGATGGGAAGGTATGAAACAGCGAGAAATTAAAATGAGACTAGAAGTTTAGGAAATGTTTCCGTCTCTGTCATTTTTTTTATTTTTTATTTTTTGTATTTTATATATATATATAAAAAAAAAATTTAATTAATACTTTGCGCGCAGCAGGTCATTCGGCAATATAATCAAAACTGGACATGCTGGCAGTTCTTCTATGATATGGTAGAAAATGCCACATATGCATAAGGCACAACACCTTTTGCGTTTATTATCAGGTTGAATGAAGATTTTTTTCCCCCCCTTTTAGAGTTGCAGTTCGCGCTGGAGATGTGGGAGGAGAAGAGATACACATTCTAGCTTTTCTTTTCTTCTCTTTTAATTTTGTTTTTGTTTTTGGGTCCCGTCACTCCGATCATCATCAGGCTATGTTCCACCAGCTGACGGATCAAACAGTGAATGGCAGCTGTCAGGGACCCACCTCAGCGTGCAATAAGAGCGCAGATGGAGACGCGCTCGAGCTTCCCACTTTCTCCACAGCAGCCAAAGTCAGAGTCATCATCACCTTCGCTCTGTGCGCGGTGTCGGCTGTGTGCAACTTGGCCGTGCTGTGGGCTGCCAGCAGTGGCGGCAGGCGCAAGTCTCACGTCCGGATCCTCATCATGAACCTCACGGTGGCCGACCTGCTGGTTACTTTCATCGTGATGCCGGTGGACGCGGTGTGGAACATCACGGTGCAGTGGCAGGCGGGGGACGTCGCCTGCAGGCTGCTGATGTTCATGAAGCTGGTGGCGATGTACTCCTGCGCTTTTGTGACAGTGGTCATTAGTTTGGACAGACAGTCCGCCATCCTCAATCCGCTGGGAATCAGTGAGGCTAAAAGGAAGAGCAAAGTCATGTTGGCTGTGGCCTGGACCATGAGTGTCATCCTTTCACTCCCTCAGGTAAAAGAGGACATGGTGTTGCTACCCTGCGGGTTTGCAATTTAATGAGGAAAAAAGTGAATTAATTTTTATTTAAATTGGTAACCCAAAATTCAAGTTTTGATCATAAACTTTGAAAATACCACATGGTTAAAGTAAATATAAGCACACGAAAATACTTTTGAGTTTAAATATAATTGTGATTCATTTCTGGAATCCCTTTGAAAAACTAAATAAATAATTAAAAAGAAATATAATGTTTTGATGTTTTAGATTTGGATTTTATTCTTTCAGTTTCCAGTTTAGATCATCAGTCAAATGCGATCTTTGAGTTTCAGACTTTGGCTTTCATCTGATGTGGGGGAGGCATCATAATAGTTAGAGTTTGATGTCCCTGGCCAGATACAGTCCACTTTGATCTTAAGTTGGCCAGACCAGTGAAGCTCCCTTCATGTCAGTGTAAAGTGGTATAATTCCACATTTAATCTCTCAGATATCATATCTTAGGATAAGATAAAGAATTTTAATAATAAATCTCAGTTTTTTATGTGGAAAATTCTCTAGTAGCTCATTGGCCAGACTGACCTCTAATTTTAAAACAGAATTTTTTTTGTTAATTGACAAAAAGTGTCGTTTTTTTGAGAAACAAATTGTTTATCTTAATTGTTTTTCTCTTAGTTAATTACTTTGGTGTAGTGTGAATGGCTATGGTGGAGGTCTTTATCATTTGGAAAAGCTAAAAAACTTAAAATGCTTAATGATGTTTTAATATGTGAAAAAACAGCTCACATTTTCCGAAGCTGTCCAGCAGGCCAGATTGGTATCTTTGTTAGACTGATGAAGGCCCCCCGGCCTTATGCCATTACCCTTCAGTTAGCGCATAACAAAGGAGGCCAGGGATCTTCATCAGACTGCCTACAGGAACTTAAGAAGTCACAACATAACGTATTATACACTGTGGTCATGTGACTCAGTGGTATGCACTTTGTACACTTTTCAGCCTTTTGCACACTTTTCAGTATGCTTGTCACAAACCAGTTTGGCAGAGGTGCTCACACATGGGAGCTACTTGAAGTTTAGTGTCTTGCCCAAGGGCACTTGACACAGAGAGACAAAGTTCCATTTAACAGACTTTTTAGACTTCACTTAATTTGGAGAGTGAGCTTAGACAGGTTGGTACTGGACAGGTTCTTATATAGTGCTTCTCTACTCTCTTTTAGCACTCCAGAGTCAAGTAGCATCAGGTCAAAAGTGGATGGAGCTTTGGGCCTGAAAAGTGACGCCAATGTGGAAGTGCCTGAAGCTTGCGTTCTTTCTCATGGCCCCCAAGAGGACTTCCAGTTGTATAGAGGTCTGAGAGAGAATGGCCCCAGGCTCCTTCACTCTGTGACCTCAGTAAACTCTTTTCTGATGACTTTATAGTGTCAGCTGCTGGACGCAGGTCATACTGAATAAAGAATAAAGTCATTTTTGTACATTTGTAAGTTATCAAGATTCTAAGTGTCAGGAAAGAGGATTCTCACTCTTCACATCTGATATCAAAACACCAAGATGGTGATATTGAAAACACTCAGTTTGAAGCTTCAAATTGGGATCCTACTGACCAAATGATTAAATCAAATGGTGGCTACATCCTTCTTTTATACAGTCTATGGCTATAGGAACACAAGCCAGATTAAGAAATTCACCGGCCACACAGGATTGTTTGCTGACAGCCTGTCCAGGGTGTACAGTGCTTTTCTGCCCTGTCTCAGCTGGGACAGACTACAGCCACCCACAACTGCTGAATAAGTGGTTACATAAATGGATGGGTGCATGGATAGACTGAGGTTTTCCCATTTTCACGTACCCCTGTGATCATTGGCCACTGGCAATAAGGTCTGATGGGGCCGATATTTAGGTACTTTGGGTTATTATCTTTAATGTTACACACAAGTGTAATTTTATAAACCAGGAATATGCATAAGAAAGACATCTTTAGGTGGGGAGTTTGACACACTGTAACACATGATATATTGCTGGAAAATTATTTGCATGTTGTATATGTAAAATATTAAGTTTATTACAGTGTTATCAGCTCACATTTTAAGCTTTAATCATTACTGGGCCCTGGAGACATTTTATATATATCTTTAAGGAATATTTCATGAGTTTGGGAATCAAATCAGCATGTGTGTCCTGATTTTCTTAAAATTATGAAAAAAAGCAATACAGCATGAAAGAATTTAATAGGATGTCCCAGCAAGTCCCCCTCATTAAAAAGAGAAGTAACTGTTTAATGTTGTTTCTGCACTTCCCTGTTTGTCATATTTTTTTATTTTCTTGTGTTGCTTCTTTTATTTACTGTTTTTTCTATCTATTAATCTTAATTGAAACAGTAATTAAAAGTGAGCTATTATGCACAGATTTGAAACCCCATGTAAATAATTTGGGCGAGTATGACTTCAGAGTCAGTTCAGCAGCAGTTATTACGACCACTGTCAGCTTGGGTTTCTGTCTGACAGTCTCAGCATTGCATGACTGTGAATCTGCTCCATCAGTGGCAAGCTGTCACCTCCAGGGTTTAAAAATTAAGCAAGTGTGAAAATGCCAAAAACTGCAGTTAATTGAATGGCCACTTGAAGCTGTCTCCATAAATCTAGAGCATCATATTTACAGCCTTTTACAAAACACTTTTTTTCTCCCTATGGCTACTTTCCCTATCCATGTCTACTCTATGGTGGTTAAATATTTCTCACTCAAAAGTCATACCTTACCAGGTGCTTGGCCACTTTAACTTAATGAATTGAATTTTTTTTTAATATATAGCACCAAATTACAACAACAGCCACATTAAGGCGCTTTATGTTATAAGGTAAAGACCCTAAAATAATACAGAGAAAACCCCAACAACCAGACAATCTCCTATGAGCAAGCACTTGACAACAGTGGGAAGGAAAAACTCCCTTTTTACAGGAAGAAACCTCTGGCAGAACCAGGCTCATGGAGGGACAGCCATCTGCCATGGGTGAGAGGAGGGCAAGAAACACACTGTGGAAAAGAGCCACAGATTGATAATGATTAAATGCAGAGTGGTGTATGAACACTTACTGAGTGAAAAGAAGTGAACACAGCCTACAGCATCACTTAAAGGTTGATGGTTTATTCATTTTGGCAGATATTTTACGCTATTTTTGATGAGCTTTGAATATAAGTTTCTTAAAACAGCTCATATAAAACAAACAAAATGCTAAAAGGCTGTAACACACTTGAAACTTTTGTGTCAAAGAGTAAATCCTTTCCACCAAAATTACAAATTCCTCCTGACACTGTTTAAACTCAGGTGGTAAAATAAAAATAAAGATATTTTGTCAGAATGACAGACAATCCTGAATGCTTATCATCCCAGAATATTTTCTTTTGAGCATCTCAATGCTTTTTTGTATCTAACTGAATGAATGCTCTTTAGATGTCCATTTCAAAAGGACAAGATTTTACATTCTACTTCAAAAAGAAAAAAGACCACTTTAAGTTCTGAGGGGAAAATGTGTCTTTCAAGGATCATACAATGGAGGAAACTACAGTTACAATAGCAAAAAAAACCCATTTAATACTGCTCAGAACAAAACATGTAGACTAGCAGCATCAAAAATCAGATACCGCAGGAGGTAAACGTTGGTCTTCTAAGGACAGAGTTACTGTGCTGTGAATCACTGGCTATCTTGTGGCTCCTTTGGGCCACAGATTCTTATTAACCTCCCCTCTAATGCTCTCTCTTGCATTGTAACAGGAATATCCAGCAGGAATGCCGCATCAATCCTCTGCACTCTTCTGCATATTCCTATATATTCTGTGGTCTTGTCCTCGCTTCACTACCAGACATTCTCATTTCTCTCTCTGTTTCTTAGGCGGACTTTTTCAGCCATAAAATGCAAATTTGTCCATATATGCTGTTTATTGTAAAACTGCTGTGCTCAGGTTTTTACAAATGTTGTGCTCCAATTAGAGATCTACACATGTGGGCAGGACACATTTTGATGATTAGAAAACTTTTAAAAACTTTGCCTGGTCTGATGAGTCTCAATTTCCACCCCAACATGTGTAAACAGCATGAAAGCACGGATCCATCTTGCCTTGTAGTGCATCAATAGTTTACACTCCTGGTGGTGGTGTAATAGCGTGGGGGATATCTTCTTCTTATTGGCACACTTTCAGCCCTGCTTGAGTTTCATTGCTGACCATGTCCATCCCTTTATGATCACAGTGTACCCATTTTCCAGTGGCTATTTCCAGGGGGATAACACGCAATGTCACAAAGCTCAAATTATTTCAAATTGCTTTCTTGAAAATGAAAATGAGTTCACTGTTTTCAAATGGCCAAAGTCACCAGACCTCAATCCAACAGAGCGCCTTCGGAATGTGGTGAAATGGGAGATTCATATTGACATAGCTGCAGTAATTGCGTGATGCTATCATGTCAGTATGGACCAGAATCTCTGAGGAATGTTTCAGGCATCTTGTTTGATTGTGCATTAAGGCAGTTCTGAAGGCAAAAGGGCAGTCCAACCCAGTACTAGCAAGGTATACCTTAACAAACTGGCTGGTGAGTGTGTATGTTACACACAAAGATATTTATGTTGCAAGTGCAATGTATTTTCTTCAGTGACTTACTAAACAGAATATTTTTCAGCAAATAACTTTAATATTTCAAGTTTTTTTCGTCAAATTTGTTCTCCGTATATATAATGCACAGCACCGAGTAACCAAAGTCCACGACCTCTAAAAACCTCTTCGCTGAAAACCAAAAAAAAAAGAAAGGAAAAAAGGAAAAAAAACCCCTCTTGATTATTTTGAACTCTTCACAGATCAAAAGAGAACAGGCTCATGCAAACTGTTTTGCATGTTAATGCAGTCGTGCACGCTCGAGCCCCACAATTTCATCAGAAAACAATCAGAACAAAATGAAACCCAGAACACTTTATGAATGCATGAATGATACTAAAATTTATAGACAGTATCCAGCATGTGCATATCTTCACTTTTTTTGCCAGCTTTATATCAAAAGAGCAGTGTGATCTTTAGTTACCAGATGTGATAAAATGATACTTTATCTGCTCTGTAAGGTCACAGTAACAAATCTCCCAATGCCTCATACTGAAGCCAGCACGTAAACTAATATACTGTACATATACCCTACTGCTAGGAGGTGATACAAAAGGATGGTTTGTTATATGTACATACTGTATTACTGATAAGGTTTATATGCACTTCATTCAGCAGTTTAAGCTTGAAAACCAGAGAGACTGCTGGTTAAACATTTTTACTGTATGCTCCACTGAAATTCTGCCAACAGCATTTGATTTCTCCCCTTACAAATTTGTTGAAGCGATGTCTACATCGATTTAAAACATCAATAGCAATGACGTCACCTTTCAACCTTGTACTGTTATATTATGAGCGCATTCTCTCTCAAAAATTAATACCGTGCTCCACTTTTGCTCTGAAAAAATGTCAGGAGCTCTCTTACCAGTATAAATGTTGGGTGAGGAGCGGGGTGGTTCTTCCACGTAGTAATTCATTTGAGAGCCAAATTGGAAGTGAAAGTGTGGAAAGTGATCCAGGTGTCAGCTCTTCTAGTACAGGTGGAAATCTCATTGGGGTCCCACACTCATAAACATTCTGCCAAACAAACTGCAGTTTATGTTTTAGCAAAATTGCCAGGAGCTGCTGGTTTTTTTTTCTTTTCTCTGCTCACAGACACTTCCAAATCCAAAATAAATGCTTGAGCCCCGAGGTTTGACTTTCCCTAGATACACTGTGACTGTCTATTTGTGTGTCTTCATAAACACATAATAAAGCAGATTTGAAAATTAGAAGCATTCAGATGGTGAAACAAAGAATTGCTTTTTAATTTTTTTTTATGTAAAAAAAAATAGCAACATATTGTGTGTTCAGATTTGAAACTAAGCTTTCCAAACAGAATGCAAATATTTCTTTTTAAGTTGATATAGGACAAAAACAAATATTAAATCCTGAAACTGAAAAATGTTTTTATTCTTCAGAAAACAAGTCCTAATTTTCATCGTGTTTTCCAGCAACATGTTTTTCTAAAAGGTTGGTTCGGGGGCATCAAAATCTCACTGACTTCTGTCATTAGTGGATAACCCTCCACCACCTGAGCCACAGCAGCCCTGAAGTAATTGCATTGCAGCCCAGCAGCAAAAGCAGCATGTTCGATTACTTGGTGCTTTACTTTCATCAGGTATATTCCAGCAAGACACTGAGGACTATCGTGTAAAGAATACTGTGCCGAATCTTAAACAGAAATAATATCTTGGTATGCACTGCTAAAGTAATGCAGTTAACAGTTTTTTTTAAACTGTTCTATTATGAAAGCAAACATCATTTCTCTTTGTATGGAAGTATTAAATGGACTGCAATTATATTGTGAATTATGAGTTAATATAATAATGCAATCAAAGTAATGACCTGTCTATCAGTAGCAACTGGGATTCTCTTTCTTGCTTAAGGATACCTTGACATGTAAACAGAAAGGGGTAGAACTGCAGCAGTAAACCTTAAATTTATTGGACGATCCCTATTTTTTACTCTCTTCCTGGTATCTTTTTAACCAGTCTGGAAATTCCTTAAGCTACTTTCAGTTTCTCCCTTATTGATAAGGGGGCCAACACAAAAGGAAGCTGCACATTTGATCTGGCAGCTTTTGACACCACATGCCCAAAGAGATTTGTGGCTTCTCCCAGAACTGAACCGGGGATTCTTTGCTTGCTAGGGTGATGTAATAAACAACTATACTATACAGATACTCACACTTGTTGCTCTTATTCACAGATTTTAAGACAACAATTATTGACGATGTCCAACTGCCTTAAAATGTGTGAGAATGAACGTTTCACTTGCTGGCCGTGGCTTCACTACCGATTAGAGGATCTCTAAAGACAGTGAGACAGACAAAAATGATTTTAATAGACAAACAAATAAAGACGTTGTGCTTATTCACAGTTATCCCTCAGATGTTTTTACAGTAGCTGTGGTAGAGACTGTAGTAACTGCAAGACGTTGAAAAAAACAAACAAATGCCCAGACCTCCTCCATGCAGAGATTTTAATTTCTAAAGCATTTCCAGACAGTTGAAGGGTTTTAAAGGACGACCAGTATCCTTTGCTAACCTCAGCAAAGTGTCAATCCCAGGATGAAAGACGAGGCCTTAACCAAGCATTTTCACACCCAAGCATTTGATCAGAAAACACTTTTAAGTGTTATTCTAGAGAGCATGCAAATATATTGTAAAATATCACTGTTCAGCTTTACTGTCTTATTAGATTAACTGATCACTAAATATTCATGATCCATTTTACATCATGCTTGACTACACTTCCAAAAAAGGGTTAAGTGTGAGGCTAGAGCATGAGGATGCAGTGCTGTTGCTCAGCAGAACTTTTCTTGTCTTTTTTTTATCCAGATGTTTATATTTCGCAATGTGACCATCACGGTGCCAGAGAAATTCACCCAGTGCACCACCCATGGCAGTTTTGTCCAGCGCTGGCAGGAGACCCTTTACAACATGTTCACATTTGTGTGCCTCTTCCTTCTGCCTTTGGCCATCATGATCTTCTGCTACACACGAATCCTAATTGAGATATCCAGCCGCATGGCTCGGAATAACTGTGAGTGTTGATTTTTATTTTTTCAAAGGCTTCAAAAAACAGTTGTGTGAAAAAGAAAGTAGACCCCATTATTCAATCTTTTTTAGGACCATCCTTAGCAGCAGTAGCCTAAAGTAATAACTTTTCTGTATGATTTCGTCTCACATTATTGTGGAGGAATTTTGGCCCACTCTTCTTTACGTATAAAATGTTGCTTCAGGTCATTCAGGTTTTGTAGGCATTTGTTTATACAAAGTTCTCTTAAGGTCCCACAACAGCATTTCACTCAGGTTGAGGAATATGAATGGTTCACGCACAAATCCATAATTTATTTTCATACCTGAATTTGTTCATATTTTAGGAACAAATTTAGAAGTCCCTTCGACCATGCATAAGAACAAATGACAGCATGGTTAAATAGGCCTACTAATAATAACAATAATAATTACAATTATTATTATTATCATGCTTTTTGGTCATTATTTACAGTTTTCAAAACCACCTTAGGCCACAAAATGCTCAGAATGATAAAAAACAGTATATAAAGAAAAGAAAATACTATAGCTAAGGGAAAGCACAGCCACCCTTTGAAGAAAGCGTATTTTCCGCCGCTTGTATCCGCAATCTCATTCTTTTGGTCAGTACCCAAAGCTCATGACCATAGGTGAGGTTGGGGATCTGTCATCACCACAACAGACCTGTGCAGCATCATCACTGCAGCCAAGGCCTTAATCCGTCTGTGAGTTCAAACTTTTTCCATTATCACTTATCTCACCTTATGTTAAATGTTCTTATTAGTCATTTAAAATAGCTTCTCTTTTTTATTCATTGCGGTGAGTTTCTCATGTGGGGCTGACAGACTAGGCTTACTGGTCCTTGTCCTCCACCTGTTTTCTTCTTTTTATTGTACTCTGTTAGTATTTTGCATAACACCTTTAATTCCAAAAGTTTTTTTTACTTGAGCCACAGTGAATGTCTCAGAGGAAATTATATTGAGCACTCATGTTATTTCAGTTTCAGTCTTGCTTTTTATTTATTTATATTTTCGTCACTCCATGGAAACACAAAGCTACGCTCCTTCTGGCTTCCTCCTCAGACTCTATTATTCAATTTTTTATAGTCAGACTTTATACTTCTTTCATGCCTTAGAGGCGCAGGCTTCTCTCTTACAACATCGTGACAACTTTCTCTGCTTCACCTCGAGTTTAAAATATTTAACTATATTGAGAAATAGGTACTGGGCAGTATGAAGATAGCATGCAAGTTCATCAGAATCAGAATCAGAGTCAGCATACTTTATTAATCCCTAAGGAAATTATGTGGGTTACAATTGCTCCAGTACAGTAACAGTAACAGACTAGACTATTTAACAATACAATATGTTACAGATTTACAGATATAAGAAATAGCACAATATATACAAATCACTCAATAATAAATGTCAAGGATTGACAGAGGTGATTAATAAATAAATATCAAGAATATTGACTGCAACATTACTGAGCAGAAAGAGCGTGTGCAGTGTTCACAGTTTATACAGTGTATTAGGTGGAGGAGTTGTACAGGGAGATGGCCACGGGCAGGAACGATTTCCTGTGTCTTTCAGTGGTGCTTATGGTAATCTCAGTTGTATGGTGTGTTGTGGAGAAATTCCTTTACAGGTGATTGCACAAAGCTGCTGATTCGGAATGATTCTGATATTCTAACACCACCACTAACAGCTAGTATGAGGTGTTTGTGCTGATTGTGTTTTGTTTTCTCCAAATGTGGCACTGTGAATTATGGCCAAACATTCCATTTTTGGCTCCAAGTCTTGTGGTTTGTTCAAGTTGCAAACTTAAGCTGTGCTGCCATGTTGTTCTCAGTGAGCAGAGGCTTTCTCTTGGCAGTCCTTCCAAAAGGGATCATATTCATCATAACATAACATGCTAACTGAGACCTGTAGAGTGTTTAGATGTAGCTCTCGAGCTGTTGTACAGTCTGACCTTGCCATGATTTTGATGTGATGTCCACTGCTGGGAAGATTTGGCATCGTGTGAACAGAAACCTAAATGCTCCAGACCAAAACTTCTGCCAAATGTTTTGCTTTTACAGAGGTGCCTACACATGCTGATGATGAGTTAATCAAGTGAATTATTCCTATGGATTGCAGTAAGGGTGCATAGAGTGCTGTGAACAGGCTTTTCTTCACATGACTGCATATTTTCAGGGAGACATGGAGTAACAGAGATGGTGCTTTCTTTTCTTCCAGTCCTGTCAAGAGATGTTCATCTACGCCGATCCCACAATAACATCCCTAAAGCTCGGATGAGAACTCTTAAAATGAGTATTGTCATTGTGACTTCATTCATCATCTGCTGGACCCCGTACTATCTGCTTGGATTGTGGTATTGGTTGTTTCCTGAAAAAATGGAAAAAACAGTTTCTCATTCACTGACTCATATGCTGTTTATTTTTGGCCTTTTCAATGCCTGTCTAGATCCCATCACCTACGGTCTGTTTACCATTCATTTTCACAAGGGTATGAGGAGATGCCGCCAAAGTTCAAACGCACGGACTGAATTAGAAAACAACACTCGCCTTGTACAAATGACTCGGCTGTCCCTTCGCAGGCAGATTGCCTCAGATGTTCACAGTGCAAGCACAGAGGTGGTAAGCGAAAGTAACATCATGAAGCATGTCCCAAACCCAGACATGTCAATCAGCAAGATATGATGGCTTAAAGAATTCCATAAATGAATGTGTTTTTCTCAATGAAATCTTTTTGTGTTATGAACCTGTTCATGTTCCACTGATATAATTGATGTTGTATTACAGCTTACCTTGAGTTTAATAATCCTGTGGTTTCTCACACTTAATACATCGAAATGCCTCTTACATGATCTGAAAGCGCACTGCCATATTTGCTGAGGGTGACTCAGTACAAACAGATTGTCTTGCAATCTGTTTCACAGAGAACTCGTTCAAGTCAAACTGATGATAAATCAGCTTAAACTTGCCATAATCTCAACATTTCAGGATCACTCTTAATGAGAGTGGGGTTAAAGACAAGCATTAATTGACATTGAATTCATCTGATTAACTCAACTCTCAAAATTACCAGATTTTAATTCTGCGAATTTTTTGGATGCTGTTTGTTAATAAAATGACCTAAGCATTGTTGGGGAACAAGCACACTTGGTCACACTCAGCAGGATAATTCCACAAAACCTTTGCAGTCCTCGTCCACAAACTGCTGGGACTGACGAGAGTCTCTCTAGAAATGAGAGGGTTGGGCAAGAAAGTTGAGCAGAGATAAGAGTAGGAAATGGGAAATGACTTGGTGGTCTGTAAGGATTGTGATTTAGATGAAACCAGCTTGATTCATGGAGGCCTTATTCCATAGACTAAAGGAAGTAAATGATCCAACTGTCCCTCCAACCGTCCATTCAATTAATTCAGCATTTCTGGAAGGCCTGGATCCTACCCTAGCTGTCATTAGGCAAAAGACAGGATATACTGTGAATAGACTGGATAGACCGTCAAACGATTTAACCAGTAAGAAACCTCCCGAAAGTTCTGTGTCCATGACCCAGCAGTTCAGATCTGTTTTGGCAGCACACTGGAGACCCACACAGTAAATGTTTGTTTCTTTTAACTCCTCTGTTAGTCATCTCTTATCGGACATCAAATTGCCCTTAATCACAAACTGTTTTGGGTGCAATTAGAAAAGACAGCCATGAACTGAACAGGGCAGCTTTTTAACTAAATGTTACGCCATGCTGTACGTATTAAATGTGAGCCTATGCTGCATGTTGTTGATATTGACTGCATGTCCAAAATCAGTTCTGTGTTTAATGCGCTGCACCAAAATCTGACTCAAGTGAAGGCTCTATAAAATATATTTGAGTAGAGCCATTTGGGTATTTCACCTTACTATTAATGTTATCAGCTTATTACATTGTAATCTGTGTTGCTTTCTGTGACTAAGAAAAGGGTAAAGAAAGTATCTGGATTTTGAAGCTTTTTATTGAAAAGTTATCTGTAAAGATGACATCATATAAACCTTTGCTCCCTCAAAAAAATAAGTGGTCATTAGTAAAATGTTTGCATGGTGCTGCTTCTGTTCTGCAAGATGTTGTAATTTGAATGTATTTATGTGTTTATGTATTGAATAAATAATTCTGTTTTTTCACTTTGTTAATTCACAAACAGTAAGAGATTTCCCACCAAGTTAATGTACATCTGTCATCAAAATAGAGCAATGTGGTGCATCTGATTAAAAATAACAATAATAATAATAATAGAAATGCAGCTGTTTCATGTTACTTTTTCTACTGATTAACTTCTGTTTAGATTTAAGAATGAATTTAAACAGAGAGGAAACAACATGTTAACTATAAACAGCAACAACAAAAAAAGATTTTGCAGGTGGTCACAGATCATTGCTCTTTTTTTAATCCCCCATTCGTCAAGGATATCTCTCTCCCACATCATCAATGCCCGACTGCCAGGCTGGTCATGCTGTATCATGTTGCAGACAGCGAGCTTCGTTATGGTGTCTCCAGGATGTCACGTGTGTCTCAGTGATGAACTTGCTCTCATCTGTGCAGAGAACTAGTGGTGAACTTTCAGGGTGCTGGGTCAGGGTTTCTGCCCAATGTTAAAATGTAAAAACGTTGCATGTACACAGGTATATTCAAATTTGAGATTCACTGGAAAACATCAACCGTCTGATGATGAGAGTTTGAATCAGGCTGTTTTACAATAATTGGAGTCCTTGTGAGGGTAAGCCAATTTTCTTTGAAAATCCAAGAATTTCTCTAATGAGATAATACACAAGTAAAATAACATTTAATGGCAGCAGTGAATGAGACTTGGCTCGAGCCACGGTCTCTCTTTGTTTAATTGGGTATTTAGTCAGATTTAACATTCCCGTAACTATAAGCTGATCTCTTCTTCTGTGTTCACTGCCAAAATAGCAAAAATTGCTCATAAGCCATTTAAAGACTTAAACAAGTCGCGCTAGTTCACATTTTCATCATTCATCATCAGCTAATCTCTGGTGTGACTTTATTGTGGTCATAATTAAAGAGCTTAACCTGGAAAAGTTGCTTGACAGTCCCTGTGGATACATGGATAAGCAGTGCTTTTTTTAAATTATTATTTTTATCAGATTATACCCAACATTTTGTACTACCCAAAGCTCTGACAGATTATAACACATCTTCTCTGCTAACTAATTATGCCTTATTTATTGGGATACACAGAGCTGTGATTCATAATGTTTCAGCAGTGATCATTTTTTTCATTGTTAATGCTGATAAATTAAGTCTTATGCTGTTTAAAAAGCAGAAAGCAAGACAAGCTTTCTGAACCTGTATAAACTGCCAATGTGACAAGTGGCATTCAGAGTGAAATACTCATTAGTGACCTGCAGGAAAAATGCTATGCTGGAGCGGATGACAAGGTCATTAATTCTGGCAGATCAGCCTCAATGGCATTTTTACTGCTAAGTGATATGAAACCTAGCAGTAGATGGTTGGCTTGACTTTTGACTTTTTCATTAAGCATATTTTATTTAAAGCCTGTTTTTGCTTCCTTCATACCCCAGCTCTTCCCTCCCATCTAAACGACATCATGTCTTGTTCCTAAAAAAAGATGCTTTTAAATTCCAAGCCTCAGGCTGGAAAATGATATTTTCACAGTCCAATAGTTAATGTTACTTTAGCTACATCCATTTGTTATTTACAGCCCATGGTAAAATAAAGCATAGTTATCATTAATTGGTTTTTTTTTTTATTAATATTTATTAGTTTTTTTTAAGTGCAATAATAATAATAAAAATACAAACAGTATTGAGTCATACAAAATGTCTCAGTCTCAGTCCAGTAAAACAAACAAAAGAAGTGCACAGTTGGAAGCTTATATGTCTGCTGCAGTTGCTTGATGTACTCAGTTTAGTTCACCCATTCAAGTGTTTTGTTTATGCTAATCATGTGGCAGCAACTCAGTGCATTTAGGCATGAAGACAAGGTCAAGATGAACTGCAAAGCTCAAACAACCAGTTGTTACAACAGAGGTATGTAGGAAAGCATACCTCAAACCTTGTAAAGGTGGGCTACACCTGCAGAAGACCATGCCAGGTGCAACTCCTCTCAGTTAACAACAGGAAACTGAGGCTACAGTTTGCATGGGCTCTTCAAAACTATATAGAAGACTGATAAAATGTTCCCTGGTCTGGCAAGTCTAATTTCTGTGACACAGTCAAACAGTAGGGTCAGAATTTGGAGTAAATAACAGGAAAGTATGTCTTGTATTAATGGTTCAGGCTGGTTATGCACTGTAATGGTGTGGGGGAAAATTTCTTGGCACACTTTGAACTCCATA
>VUQG01005509.1:0-10662 GCA_015106755.1 Etia nguti | reverse complement strand
ACATCCTATGTGGAGGTTCTGTGCCCTTATTTAGTGAGGATGTTTACTTCTTTCCATTTATGGCCTCACCTGTGCTTGTGACCTGAAAACCATGTTTTGTAGAGGAATTTGGTGTAGCTTGGGTGAGGGGAGATGGCCCTCTTTATGACTGGCAGGAAGTCACATTTAAGCAGACGCGCACACTCACTCACGTGCACTTACACTCACACACAGGTACGCGCACACGCAGGCACTTATGTGCTAGCGCATACATACACAAACACAGAGTTTACAACACACCATGTGGGTTTTATGGGGGGTCGCTTCTTTAAAACTGTGTGTAACAGACAAAGAGGTGGCGATCTGCAGAGGGACACCGGGTCTGGCACATCTCCCCTTCAGGAAGATGCATGCGTTACTGAAGATGAATAAAGGTTTTGTGAAATGACTACTGAGTCCGGTGTCGTCCCTGGAGGCCTTAGGAATATAAAAAGAACCGGGGTAAAAATGAAAACGTAACAGTATCCAACTAAAGCATACAATAGGGTGCCAAGAGAGGAACAGCTGTAGGTGTGCGGCAGGAGTGACAGTCAAAATGGAGATGGGATTACATCAGAGATCAGCTCTGAGCCTTTCTTATTTGCAGTGATGATGAACAGGCTGGCAGATAAGTTCAGACAGGTGTCTCTGTGTAACATGATGCAGATGACACTGATCTGTAGAGAGAGTAGGGAGCAGGTGGAAGAGAGCCTGGAAAGGTGAAGGTATGCTCTGGAGAGAAGAGGAATGAAAGTCAGTGGGAGCAAGACAGAATACATGTGTGTGAATTAGAGGGAGACAGGTGTAAAAGCAAAGATGCAACGAGTAGAGTTAGTAAAGATGGATGAGTTAAAGTGTCTAGGGTCGACCACCGGACAGGTTAGAAGAGAGGTTAAGAATAGACTGTTGGCAGCGTGAGTGGATGGAGACAAGTGTCAGGGGTGATTGGTGATAGAAGCATAGCAGCAAGAGTAAAAGGGAAGGTTTATAAGATGCTAGTGAGACCTGCTATTATGTATGGAATGGAGATGGTGGCACTGATGACATTATGAAATGTTAGGATTTTCATTGGAAGTGACCAGAATGGACAAGATTAGAAATAAGTGGATGGAGAGGCAAGGCTCAGACAGATTGGACATGTGCAAAGGAGGGATAGTAGATAAAGGATGTCAAATGTGGAGGAAAACAGGAAGACCACAGAGAAGATTCATAGATTTTGTGAAAGATGACATGTGGAGAATTGGTGTGACAGAGGAGGTTGGTAGTGACAGGGAGATAGGCAAATCATCTGCTGTGCTAACTCCCAACAGAAGCAGCCAAAGTAGACATCAGATGGTTAAATCCCTCAATATCTACCAGCTACCTATCTAGGGTTATAGTTGAGTTTTGGTATAGTCAGAAGCTAAAATGGCATATTTTCATAATCCAGAACAAATCAAGTAAAGTTCTTGGCATTACTGTTTTTCTGTTAGAAGGTTTTCTATTTGGGTGGTCAAAATGGGAGGATTCCTGTCCCGATGCTACGAGGCTAAATCAGAGGATGCCACAGAAATGATATTTGAAATAATATTTGAAACCAGTGAAAACACTTAAAGTACAATGACAGAGTCTTTAGATTTTAAAATACTTTATTTCATAAACAATATCTAAATTCAACTTGGTTGGTCACATACATACAGGTTACGTCAGAAAACGCTTGACTTAGAAGAAGAGAAAACAACAAGAACGGGGCATTCCTATCTGCTCTTTGCTGCTGCGGCTTTACAGAGTGAAGGTCATCAGGCAAAGATAGTGGGGAAGGTTTAACGAGTTTCTTAATAGTTAGAAAACTGTGCTACACATGGACGGTGCAGGTTCAACCACCTGCCCTGCTGAATTAATTCTGGTAATTCATGACAGCCTCTTCACAAACTCTTGCCAACATCATTTGCTACAGTTGCTTTCATTTGACCCAGGGAGGAAAACCCAATTAATACTAGGCACCTTTCCCATCTTCTGCTTTGTTTGCTCCTGGCATTAGTTACATTGGAAATTAATGTTTAACATAAAGCATGGAAATGAGCAGTCACAAAATAAATAAATCCAAATAGTGGAAAAAAGACAATATTTTGGTCCACGGTGTAACGAGAGCTAGAAAAGATTCACATTGTTTCCCTATCTTCAAACAGGGCTGAATGGTTCTTTACATGTTGGAAGACCGTCACCTGTGTGGATAGACTAGTCTAAATGTTCTCTAATATAGCCAAATATTGCGCACATTGTGCAAGATTGAAGACACCAATTGTGCTCAGAATGTGTGCTCCTATGAAAGCTTCGCCAGGTTTCAGTTGTTAGCTTGAGTTTTCGAAAAGTTTACCACAATAGAACAACACTAGGACGACACTAAGAAGGCATTGGCATTGTAAAGAGAATACTTTTCTGAAGATCAATTTGAAATGCCTTTGTTTAAAGATTACACCAAAATGCACACATCACAAAAGCCATTCACGTATGTTTCACCCCCCCCCCAAAAAAAAAACCCCACCCGCAAGAACTCATTTCTTTTTTCTGTACAGTGTGCTCCATTCTGTCCCTCGTTCTGAGCTCACCGGCGATGCTACAGTTGGTGAGGCATCAAAGAGGAGTGACTGAGGGTTCGGTGAGTTGTGCTGGGCCTGACAGTGCTTCACCGTGCTGTGCCTGAGACAAACTGTGCAATACTGTGCTCTTTGTCCTCTGGGCTACCATCGGCATTACCATACAGCAAGTACAGTAGCACTCCAGAGGAGGCTGTGGCTGTTTGTGTGTCTGTGTACGTGTATGTTTGTATTTGTGTGTGTGGTACAAACGTTGGCCAGGCAGTGATTAACTTGGGTCTCGATATGAGGAGTCAAACTGTAAACGGTAGATTTAGTCTTCAGTTTTGATATACAGTTGAGGATAAAGCATGTCCTTTCTTCTTTTGGGGATGAAGCAGAAAACAAGCTTCAACCCCACATATGTTCAATGTTTGGCTTCACAGCAACAAGAAAAAAAAAGAAGTTTTTGTTATTCTACTTTGAAATGTATTGTCTTTGAGTGTTCTTTAGTCCCGTCGTATCAAATGCCTCTAAAGGTGTTCCTGTTTCTCCCCAGTTGCTGATAATCAGTTGTTATGAGGTAACCAAGGAGTAGATCATACTGAAACACAAGAAGAAGAAGAAGAAGAAGAGGAAGAAAAAGGACAGGAAGAAATAGGAAGTGAGTCATCATGTCTGTGATTGAACAGGCAGGAAAACAGGAAACTTTCATAAATACTGAAATGATCTAATTTCTTGTTTTGGAATTATTCAGTATTCCAGCATTAAAGTGTGTGTGGGTTTATTAAGGGAGACCACTAATTCTTAATTAATTTTTCTTGTTTGAATACAGCTGACTCAGCTGCTTTCTGATTCAGTTTGAATTATTTTGGTTGTTTGTCTGGGTTAAGGAGAAAGAGTGTTTACTTGTGACCAAAGGTACCTTTTCTAGTCTTCTTTTCAGTTACCTGAACTTTTTTAACCAAAATCTCAAGAATCTAAAGAAGACCAACTCAACCGACCATAAATGTTTTATCAATCTCTTAATTTTGTCTTCTGACTTTTGAACCTTTGCGGGCAAAATAACAGTTCTTTTTCAATTTAATGTACACTAATAAGGACATAAAAAGATGCAAGTCAATGACAGTCTTTACTATTGTCTGACTAGCTAATGGCATTTGATGATTTTTGTTCCACAGCGCTGGGTTGAGCTTGTGTTATGCTTGGACAGCATAAAACAAGTTTTTAGTCTGAAAAATTAAGTTAATGCATAAGTGCCTTAAACCTCAATTTTATCTGAAGGCCACCAGATAGCGATAGTGATTGCAAAAGGACTTCTGATTGTATAAAAGTTTATTGGAAAATGTCTGTCTGACTTTAAATGTTTAAAAGTTTCTTCCTGAGTTTATGGGCTCAGTCAATCATAGTTGGATAAGCAATGAACAAACCGTGTAAATGAGTAGATAGTAGCCTGTGTTTAGTTATGCCTACCCCTCATGGCACATTTTGTTTTGTAAACCAAGATACTGATGGTGAAAATGCTAATCATGAAGCTTCAAAATATGACTTCAGAAACTGGATGATGTCACAGTGGCTACATCCACCTTCTATACTTTCTATGGTTATCAGTCTTTTTATCCACTTTAAGTCTGACATCCTTATTATTTCAACTAAAAAAAATATAAGGATGACTGTTCTCTCCAGAAAGACTAATGTCCAGGTATTCATACGATGGGGATTTAACAGGTTTAATGGAGTTAGAAAACACCAGCATGGAAAACAGGGTAGATAGCTAGTTGACATCTAAAGATCAAGAACAATATTCTGTCTGAAATCTTGAACTTTGGATTAAAACAAAGATGGAAAACTAAATACCAACAATGTTTAGGGGGTTTGTGATTTTGGGCTAGCTACATGGGTAGCTACAAAGCTCTCAGTAGGCTAATATAAACAAATACAATACTCAACCATAACATGAGGTTAGCCATTTGTGTTTCTTTGTGATTTGGATAACTGGTTATGAAAAAGTCCTGATCTAGAGCTTAATGGTCCCAGTAAAATTTGACTTTGCCTGAGAGTGGTTGTCTTTTTGAAGTGTTAAATATTTGCTGTCCAGACACAACGAGCCTGAATGCTCTTGTGTACAATGAGTTTCTCAAACTTAGCTCAAAGCTGTGCTACACTTGAATAGTGCACATGGCTACACATGGCTAGAATGACAACTGAATACTTTTGGGAGGACTCATTTTCAAAGAAAATATGACAAATTTAGCAGCTTCTTAAAAAGGCGAAAGCTTTTTGAAGTGTAGGACCAGGAAATAGGGTTGATATGTCATGACGCAATAAGTAGTACTAACTGGCCAAAATATATTAGCAGTCATCCAAATCCCAGTGAGACCTCCGGTTTGTGTTTCATTAATATTTGCACATCAGTGTGAGACCAGCACAACACATTTAGTGATAATTAGTGATGTTAATCCTTAATAATGAAATTATAGCAAAAATACATATGTATATTCATGCTATGTAAGAATATCCTATGCTATGGTTTTAGGATTTTTTGTCTTTCGACTACCATCACATAACTTTTAAGAAAAATGCAATTAAAGTCTATCCCACAGACAGAAATACAAGAACACATATGTATTTATTTCAAACTGAAAAAAGTAGCTCGTCTTTAAAAGGTTGGGATACATGTTTGACAAAATGCTTCTTGAATGCAGTAATAACATAATGCTTTGCAGTAAATATCACGAATTCACATTTTTAGGTATTTACCATGACCTAAAAATGTAAAAACAACTATCCTTCCTGGCATGTTTTTTATTATTTCCCAAAAGCCAGCAAAAAAGTTGCCACTAGATGTAAAAAACAAAAACAAAAACAAAAAAAACAGAAGCCAATGAGCATCATGTAATGCAATGAGGATGTGACAAAGAAGCTGTCAAACACACATTTGCAAGAAAGTGGCAAAATGATTGCACCCAAGTTTTTCTGTAAGTCAGCTAACAACACTGATGAGCTTGTGACCAAATGTAGAGCAGATACAGCATTATGGCCTCATTTGACCACAAAGAAGAAATGGTCTGTTGTGTTTACCTAGAGAAAAGAGAGAAAATAATGAAGGGCTGAATTACATAACAGCAGCACATATCACAGATCGGGGGTTTGACACTTGTCTCATTGAGCTGTGACTTGACAAGAACAGATCAGCACTTCGTTGACAGTAACGAAGAACTTGAAACATTTGTGTTCATCCCAGAAGTCTCTGCCAGCTCTCGACACCTCTGTTAATCTCTGGTGGTGAAAAGCAGGCAAGTGCGCTAAGTTGACTCATGAATATCCATGGACAGAGAGAGAAAAATGTGATTCAGAGAGAAAGAGAGACAGGAACAGATATCAAACTTGAAAGGCCTCGTTTCCCCTCTTTAATAGTAACCAACTTCCTTCTGTTAAAACCTCTGAGAACTGGCTTCATTATTAATAGTTTGACATTTAGCTCTTTAAATTACAGCTCTTTCCCTTTCACACCCAAAGTAGATGTAAACTAAACATAATGCAAATGATAAAATATGACCTTTTACAACTGTAGCTGCTCACAGATGTGGTTTTGGATGATAGGTTCACAGTTACATCCCAAATATTTATTTGTTTTATACATTTAAATCAATGTGGAAACTCCAGGGCTGAGAAATGAAGCCAATGCTGGAGTGTCAGAAACTGTGTTCCTCTAACAGGTGGCAATCCCCATACGACTACCATGTTAAAGTGCCCGGTTTTACAGCATTACATGTTTACAAAAACTGTTTTGCCCTTTAGAACTATTGTAGAATAAAAATTTTCCCTATATCATTCATTTGGATTTATTAAGGATCAGAATTAAGGGTAGCTGCAGTTTTTGGTACATTATCACTTGTATTTTTTTCCTCCCATTTTTATTTCTTGCCTCAAAGTTAAAATAAGTTTAATTCCTGGGGTGCAAATCTTGTGTGCTAAAAGTGATTTCACATGAATTTTCATGCATACTCCATGGTCATTACATAGCCCCCAGTTCCCCGTCCGTGGGTGTCCTTCCAGTTTTTGTTCCAGTCATTGTGCTATGCACCATATGGATACAGCTAGCTTACCAAGCTTGCTAACAGATCACTAAGCCTTCTACTCTAATCTAAACATGGTAACTTTTGGATCGAAAAAACAACACTAATGTTCAGTAACCAATTTAATTTTCATGTATAGCCTATGGTTTGTGCCTAGAGCAGTGTTTCCCAACCGAGAAATGATCAGGTGTGACATTGAAGATTATCTGGTTCCACCTGATTGGTAGTCTAAGCGATTGACGTGAGTAACAGGCAGAACAATTACATACTCTTCAACTAGAGGGCAGTACAACTTCTTGCTCCAATTAAATGGTTTGCCAACTACCAGTAAAACAGAAGACAAAGAAGAAATTACATAATAGTCATGCTGTGAGACGATGTAGCACGTAATAGCAATAGATAAATATTTGACAAAAAAAAAAAAGTAGTCAATCTGACCTGGGTCCTGGAGAAAATTCCGACCCAGATGAAAGCCCTAGTATGAGTAGTGGTCAGAAGAAAACAAACCGAGCCAATTCTGCTGTACCTGGTGGTTTTGTTTGGGGATGTGCTGTGTGATTTTGATTTTTCTAATGTGAAATATGTGCCCTGGCTCCAAAAGGTTGGGAAACACTGGCCTAGAGAATAGGAAGAACAACAAGAGTCTAACACTTGCTGTTGGCATATACTATCATGTATATGCCAACAGAGGTGGACTTGTATTATAATTGCCCAATTAATTGGACATTTATAATTAACGGTAAACATGTGCCCTTTGAAAGACACCTTATTAGACAGGAACAATGTGTGTTAACAAGTTAATGTCCAATTAGTCTAAGTCTAATTAGAGTGTAGAGCAGGCTTGCATATCCATGCGTGGGGTAAAATGCACACAAGAAAACTAAAGCAATTCCTTGACTAAAGACAGTTTTATAATAATATTGCAACAGATCTCACGCCAAGCTCATTACAAATAGCTGCAATACTTTTCTCATGTGCACAAGATGACAGAGCCACTTAACAGGTGACCCCAGAGGTCATTTTTGTAGCAGCCTATTACGACCCACAGTTACATTTTACCTTTAATAGTTTTAGCAACAAAACATATATTTTTTTTTGCTGTGAAAATTTAGTGTGACAGGGAAGTCAGTAGATTTAGCTATGTGCCAAGTGCCAAGCCATCCATATTGAGGATGTTGGGATCGATGGATGGCGTCAACAAAACATCAACAATATGAAAGACCACTTTTTGTTTCACAATTCTAACCAATAATCATTGTTTCTTTGACCTATGACCTTTAACCTACAACAGTACAGCTATTGTTCCAACTAGGGTTGTCAGAAAAAATCCTTACTCAGATATTATCTATACTAAAATGAATATTGAATTATAATATTCATTTGCACCAATATCAAAATAAATAGGTCCAGCTGATTCACACCGCACCACTGAAGGTAAATCGAGCCCAATCTCACTCCCAACGCGTAATATACCAACGATTTGTCACGTCCCGAGGTGTTCCATGGGAACGCGAAAGGTGACCTTGCGCGTTCCTATGCTATGCGCCGGATTGTGGATGAAATCTAATATAATGACACTCCTGCGGTAACACACGTTCCAGCCGTATATTCCAGCCCGAACTCTAACCTTATCCCTAACATTAACCACCACCTTAATCGTGTTAGATAGTGTTTTCCAAAGCAATTTAAGTAAAATAAATTTACATGTGTAGATTTATTCCAAACGGTTCTCATGTTTCCTCATTTTTCCGACCTGGTAGTATCGGGATGTGTTGGGTGGCCGAAAGCGTAATATACCGACTATTTGTCACCTAGCGTAAAATGTTACGCTTTGGGAGTGAGAATGTGTTGGGTAAATCAGGGGCACTTGTGTTCGCCTCATTAACAGCTGATGTAGTTGAATTTCATAACACTGAGCAACACTTTATGAGAGATTTCAGAGGTAAGTAAAAGTATTAAAAGTTATCATAAATGTTAAACTGACCAGCGCACACATTAACGTTACCCGATTAAGTGTTAGCAATTACCTGACTGGCACATTAGCCCTCTGTTATCATTGAGCGGAGGCAGTGACTGGTTCAATCTTTCACACTGAAGGCGCCATTTTTTAAATATCTTCTTTATTTCAGCATAACTAATACCACAAAAATTCATTTTTAACTTTTTCATACTGCTTTTCTTCTACAAAAATTGCTATGATTTAAATGTGTTAGGTATTGTGTTGTTTCATTTCTTTATTAGTTATTACTTATTAGATATTGTGAAGGTAAAATACAATACAGATAAAAATGTCACAGATAATTGATTATCTAATTTATAATTTGGAAAATTGGTTTAAAATTAACAACCTATCTTTTAAAAAAAAAAAAAGGCTTCTTTGCCATTACTTCTCTTGTTGCAGGATGGGGTCAAAAGCTTACCTGTGATATCAAAAAAGTATCGATACTAAGTTTGAAATTTTGGTATTGCGACAACTCTACTTGCAACTATGACAAGAAAAGTTACCTAAGTTTCCTTCTCAACCCTCTCAATGTTTTTGTGCACTAAGCCCAAGCAAGCCGTTACTATAGCACTGTCACATCATAAAGGTTACTTATTTAATTATTTTCCAACAGTAATATATAACTATTGGTGTATGTGCTGTCATGAGTAAACTCTTGTGGGTGCAGTTATATGGTAAGAACAAGCTAAAAAACATGTTTAGGTTACATAGAATAGCACTGAGGTCAAAAAGTCGACTGAGAATGCTATCAGTGTTAGTTTTCAGCAGTCAGTTCTAATAATCTTTGCTACCGAATAGCAAAGGCATCCCAGCAGCAAACATCAAATCAGTTCTGGTCCACTGGCAGGTACAATTCATTGAACATTGTGACATAAAAGAGAATTAACATGTTTTGCTTCTGCCTTATTGAAATGTAGTTTGTTTCCCCGACCTCAAATATCACCCCAGTAGCTAACACAGTAAAAAAAATACAATATGGAGTTTCTGCTCATCTGCAGTCCTTCAGATAATGTAATGTTACATCATCTGTGGTACATTTTCAGTATATTCTCTGTATTAAGGGTTAATATAGTAACAGATAATGGGACATGAAATAACCAACAACTTAATATCTTTGAGCCAATGCTAAACTTGTGTGTGTGCTGAGTGTACGGCTGATGAAAAAAACAAAACTTTCATGCCCCAGGACGATCAGAAGAACAGCATTCGTGATTTTTCTTTTTAAACAAAAGGAATAAAAAGAAAAAAAAAAAGAATATGCATGCAACAGGATGCCAAGGCCCATTGTTTCAGAGTGCAGGGGTAAACCCAAGCTGAGGAAAGACACAAAACCTGTATTGATCTTGCAGGAAGGAAAAGTGTTTGTTAGTGTAGTGCACCACATTCCACACAGCATCCCTGTGACAGAAATGACACGAGGAGAGAGGGAAGAAAGGAGGTCAGAAGTTTGAGGGTTGAGGTCAAAGGTCACAGTCCAAAGGAAGGGGACATTTGTCAGGCATGACTTCATTACCATCCGGTGTCAGGAGATTGAGGAAGGTGAGAAAGCACAGAACTCACCTGGGTCTAAGGCTACGTCCACACTTATGCATTTTCGTTTGAAAACGCATCGTTTTCTCTCCGTTTTGGCCTCCTGTCCACACTGAGATGGCGTTTTCACTCAAGGAAAACACAGCGTTTTGAAAACGCTCTCGAAAACGCATACATTTGAAAATGGAGCTGTCCCGTCGCAGTGTGGACATTCGAAAACGCATACATTTCAAAAACGGAGCTGTCCCGTCGCAGTGTGGACACTCGAAAACGCAGACTTTCTAAAACGATGACGCATTTTAGTCATGTGATGCAGTCATTTGACCAATTAAACAAAGATAGCGGAGTGCATTATACAGCAGTTGTTTTGATTGCTCTCGATTTTGACAGCCCTAAAAAAGATTCATATCAGTTTGTACATGCTCCAGATAGCTTTTCTTCAAATTCTGTAATTCTCACTCGCTTTTGCGCAGGACTG
>VUQG01005506.1:9626-26740 GCA_015106755.1 Etia nguti | reverse complement strand
CGACGGATCGGTACAGCATCCGCATCACTGCAGCCGCAGCACCAATCCGTCTGTCGACCTCCGGCTCCCTTCTCCCATCACTCGTGAACAAGACCCCGAGATACTTAAACTCCTCCCCTTGGGGCAGGAACTCATCCCTGACCCAGAGTGGGCACTCCACCCTTTTCCAGCTGAGAACCATGGCCTCAGATTTGGAGGTGCTGATCCTCATTCCCGCCGCTGCACACTCGGCTGCGAACCATTCCAGTGCAAGCTGGAGGCCATCACCCTATGAAGCCAACAGAACCACATCATCTGCGAGAAGCAGAGATGAGATTCTGAGGCCACCTAAGTGAAACCCCTCCGCCACTTGGCTGCACCTAGAAATCCTGTCCATAAAAGTTATGAACTCACCGCCGGAAATTGGCGGGTCATCCCCCTCATCCCCAGACTCTGCTCCCTACACGGAAGACATGTCAGTGGGATTAAGGGGTCCTCGAAGTATTCCTTCCACCGCCCAACAATTTTCTCAGTCGAAGTCAGCAGCGCTCCACCGGCACTATACACAGTACAGGAAAGCACCGCTTTCCCCTCCTGAGTCGCCAGGCCTCTAATTTTCTGCTTCTAAATTCAGATCTAATTGAGGTTATTGTACTCAGCCCTAAAATCTTATAAATATGGTATCTAACCAGATACTTGCTCTGGATGGCATTACCTTGGCCTCCAGTAAACTGTGAAAAAAACAAAACAAAACACTGTGAGGAACCTTGGAGTCATTTCTGACCAGGATATGTCCTTCAATGCATATATTAAACAAATATGTAGGACTGCTTTCTTCCATTTGCACAATATCTCTAAAATGAGAAATATCCTGTCTCAGAGTGATGCTGAAAAACTAGTTCACCTACACCTCCCTGCAGCTCTGCTGGATGTTGAGATATGGGTGCTTGTTGGTTCTGGGGCACATGGCTGGATGTTCTGGTTTGGTCGTTGATCTGCTCCCTTTGCGGTGGTAGTCCAGGTGGCATGAATCTCTTCCATGTCAGGAAGGGGCCGTGCCAGGTTTCGATTGGTTCTTGCGCACCTGGGGCCCTGGTCCCTGTTCTCGGGCCCATGCCAGGGTGGCTGGCCTCTGGCAGGGTTGGCTGCCTGTTGCCTCTGGTTCTCTGGGACTCTTGCCTTTTGGCTGTGGACGCCCCATCTGGGGCCTCAGGTCTTCGATACTCTTGGTGGCTAAGGATGGCCTGATCTCCTGGCTCCATCTCTGTTTGCCTTTGGGTCCTGGGGTCATCATTGCGGGTTCCTATCCTCGTTTTCAAGTACATTTTTATGACAAAGACACATACACAGACACTCACTCTCTCTTTGTGTTACAGGTGCAACAGGTGATGATACATTCTACAATTCTATTTAGTGTGAATGCTGTTAGGCATTCACAGTATTGAGATCCAAATTTTTATTAGTGTGAATGCTGATTAAGCATTCAGAGTATGGAGATACTTCATACTTTCCGTTTTTCACAGGATATCTCCTTCAACACCGTTTAGGCATTGACAGAAAAACCATTCAGGCACCATTAGATTCCTCTTCTTTTAGACATGTGTGCTTCTATATTTGTCATTTCTAACTTTTATATTTTATTTTAAATATTCAACTTTATTTGACAAAAAATATTTTCTCAGGTTGAAGATTTGATATGTTTTATGTGTTGTATTGTAAATAAAAAACGGATTTAAGAGGTCTGCAAGTTGTTGCATTCTGTTTGTTGTTGTTTTTGTTGTTGTTTTTACATTTTACACAGCGATGTTTTTTCCCAACAAAACTCTAGTACGTATGGAATAAAAATCAAGCTCAAGGCTTTGTTGTTTCAATTTAGAAATATTTTCAGAGCAACTTTAAGATTAATGACCAAGAACACTTTTTCTCAGTTTCTTAACCTTTAAATTCATAATAGGTTCTAACAATTTCATACATAAAGTATACATAAAGATACATAAAGTATTCTGAATCTGAATCTCAAACTCCTTATGTTAGTGTTTGCTTTTGCTCGCGGGTCACGTGAGAGTGTGGGAACTTCATTGTGCTATACATCAGAAACAAAAGAAAAAAAAATCTATGTAAGCTTTGTAGCTTCAGTTATTCAAAATAAAAGTGTGTCTACTCATTCGACATTTCCCGATTTGACAGGAAAGGCGTTCTCTTTATTTGGACAGTCTACGAAAACAACTCGTCGATAAATAACGTGGGCCTTTAGATTGTAAACCCTCCCCCTGCGTGACGGATTTGGTTGACTCCAGGCCCCGGCAGAACCAAGATGGCTACTTGAGCACCAACGAAACGAAGTTCACTTTCTTACTGTAAATACTGAAGCTTGTTGTGCTTTTCCGCCATGGACGGATCACTGTGTGTGGACAATGAATACAGGTGAGCATACAGTCACAGGCAGAATTTATGCTAAGGTCTAGGTGCTGAAGCCCGGTTGTCTGTGAGATTTTGAGTAGCTCTTATAGCAACAGCAGCTATCTGTGGGTACCAGTCATACCCGTGGTTAGGAGACTGGTGTTTGTACTGGAAAACCTTGTTACCGGCTGGATAACTCAAGGATATACCTGCACTAAAATGAGATAAAAACACCAGGAAGCCACGGTCAGGTCACGGTTTTATGGGTTAGACGATTACTCCGACACGCTGAACGCTGTTCTTAGCTAAGCTAACGTTAGCGAGCTTTCTGCATGCACTCAGCAGGCTAAAGAGTTAGTTTGCTGCCGTGCTGCTTTTCAGATGTCCTCCTTCATGTAATATAGTGTGGTGAGTCCGACAGGTATGTGCACTGATAAGTCACCCTTGTGTCTGGTTTACTGCCAAGTCCCATATTTTCACTAGTGTAACGTGAAGTAGACCACCTGATGTTGCACAGCGCCAGAGGTGTTGTCGACAGTCGCTGGCCAGGGTTGGATGTTTTGGTCGTTGCCAAATAACCAGAGCTGCTCGGATTACAATGATAGCAGTACCATTGCAGACTCGGAGCTCTTTGAACCCCACTCGGCGACTCCACTTTACAAATACATATGATTTAATATCAAATTTAATAATCTAGAAAAAATAATCTAGAACGCGGCCTGAGAAACGGTTGATCAGACTACTTTATCGTTGTCATCTCCACTCCAGGCCATCACCATTTTAGGACCATCTTAATACGGTATATGTTGTTTATATATAGTTAAACAGTGCCACATTTTTTTGGAGCTTTGCTTCTCTACACCACCACAATGGATTTCAAATCTAAGGATGAAGATGTGGTAAGTCCAGACTCTGAGCTTAAATTCAAAGGGTTTAACAGAAGTATTGCATTAACTGTTTAAGAATTACAGTCATTTTTTAAACACAGACTCAATATTCAGAAGCTCAAAAGTAATCAGAAATACACTGTTGAAAAAATAACAGAAACACTGTGAATAAACATCCGATCTCAATGGGGGAAAATATGTTGGATCTCTTAACTGATATGGACTGGGTAATGTATTAGGAATGAAAAGATGCCATATGGTTTGATGGAAATAAAAATGATCAACCGAAGATGGCTGAATTCAAAGACACCCCGAAAATCAAAGTGAAAAAAAGTTGCTTCAGACTTGTTAATTTTGCTGAGAAACTAGAAGAGTAGACATGGTGTGTTTCCTCCTTTGAGATGCTCTGCAGGACTTTACTACTGTCATGCTGCCACCTTCAGTAGCTGTTTGTTTGTGTGTGTCTCTGTCTTCAGTTTTGTCTTCACTAACTAAAGCATTCTCTATTTGGACTGAGACAGCCTTGGTCTTTGAAAAATACTCAGTTTCCTCTCAGTTGCCTTGAGAAACTCTTGGGTTCCTTTTGTAGTATTCTTTGCATCACTATCTATTGGCAGTTTTATAAGTTTTGGCTGAATCTGAGCAGAGTATGGTCCGTACATGCCACAGTAGCCCTTTTTCCATTAATACCTGTTCGGGTCGACTCGCCACGGATTGACACGGCTCAACTCGGATCGACTAGTTTTCCATTACAACCCAGTAGTACCTTGTTTGCGTGCTTGTCGTCATAGCAACACGTCTGCGCATCCCGCAACATAACTAATATGCTACACAAACGCTACAACAAAGTTGGATGTCGAAGCGACCTGCTGCTTGGTCTGTAGCTTTTTGTCACACTCGGTGGGGGGGGGCACTGTGTTGTTTTTTGTAGCCATTCCCTTTGTTGCCGAGTTTAGAAAATGGCGGTAATGATTTTCTTGAGCGAGACACTCACGACTCATCAGTGACACTAACCAGCCAATCGATGGCATGCAGTCTGACGACATCACATTTTAGTACCTTTTTCAGTCGCTTGGAACCCCGGCCGAGCAGGTACTTAAAAAAAAAAAAAAAAAAAAAAAAAAAAAAGAAAAGAGAAAAAGGGATAAAAAAAAAAAAAAAAAAAAAAAAGAAAGAAAGAAAAGTTCTGTCTAACCTTCTAGCCATTACAGATACATCCCAAGCCTGGGGCTGAGCATACACTTGCAGAGCTTTCCTGCATACCAAAAATGTTTGTCAGAGAAAAATGCTGGCCTTCCAACAATGGAAAATCAATTGCTACAGGAAACATGATTTCAAAAGGTAGGAGACTAAATTATAAAGCAGATAAAGATAAGGCTGGCAGATTAGTTAACAAGAAAGTAAGGAAAGGCTGTAGTACCAGGCCACACAGAGCTCCATGTGGTGGTCACAAACACGTTATACTTCAGTAAATATTCACTTAACACCACAGATAAGTATGTGAAAGATAAGTAAGCAAAAAGTAAGTTTGATTTTCTGCCTTTGGGCAATCTCAAACCCATGGGAAGTCAACTCCATCACATTTCCAGATACTGAAAACCTTAAATACTGTCATAAGCTATCAGCTATATTATTTGATTTTCAAAAATTTTCTTAGTGGGCTAACACTTCTCTCCAATATCACGGAATCATTGAGTTACAGGGAAGTGCTAGGCCAAATCTACATTCATAGGGGTTACGCCTATGAGTTGATACAAAGCAGGAACGCTGCAAAAGATACACACAAGGCAACCGATACTTTCTACTGTGATGTCCCTACAACAGGGCGTATGTGACTGTTGGTGTGAACTTTACAACTCCATATATTTTCACCTGGCTCACCTTGAATCCCTGCAGAGTTTGCGTGGTCGGCTCGCCGTTTTCCGTTCCCAGTTTTCTGTATCACTGGAGTTGCTGTCATATGACGGCAGACGAGCTGCCATCACCCGGACAGGGGGTAGCCCGGTCTGGATCTTTCACCGTTCATAATCTATTCGACAAATGGCGAAATCAACAAGTCAGTTTAATTCCCTGGTCAGCCTCGTGTAAAACCCACAAGTAGCTGCTGTCGGTTAACAAAAAAGCTAGGCTGTGCAGCCAAGCTTGAGTTGAACGAAGATTGATTGCCACGCTTATCGCTGTTATCAAATTAAACGTTGTCGACGTTGCTGTGAAACGAGTTTGCTATTTTAGCATAGCTAGCTAGTTAGCTAACTAGCATTAGCAGCATTACCAGCGGTACGTTACAACAATATTAGAACAAAATTCCGAGACGGCAGAATGGCTAGTAAACATGCTCCAAGAGTGTCCACAGACATGATTTGATACCAAGAGAGATACAGGAAAGATATACAGAAAAACAGCTACCTAGCTGGCTACGGTTTCCGCTGCAGTATAATCCCACTTGCTCGCCAGCTAACCAGTCATCTCCTTTCAAAACACTCACCCAGCTGACGTGCGACGTGACGACCGTTAACGGCTCGACGTGCTGACGCACTCAAAACTACATTTTAAAGTCGTTGTTACACTCGCCGATCACATTAAACGTGTCTCAAAAGTTAAAGCGTTGAAAAATTAACTGTACTAAAGGTGACTGACCTGTTTTCAGTAGGCAACAGAAGTTTTTCTATTTCTTCAAAAAAGGGAATAGAAAGACGACTGAGTCCCTCAAGTGTCGCGATATGTTGCGTGGGCGAGTGCTTTTTTTTCTTTTTTCTTTTTAAAAAAAAAATCTTCCTTTATTCATGAAAAAAATCCAAAACGTGAAGAGTACCGATATTTATAAGGCTAAAAAACACCAAATGAACCAAGGAGAAAAGGAAGGAAAAGGAAACGTGAAATAAGGTACAAAAATCAATAAAAATAAAAATAAATGTTTCATGTACATGTAACTCAGCTTATGTGGAGAACTGACAACAGATATTGAAGAATATAATTACATTTATAATTAAAACACCCATTGTGTTATATATATATATATAGAGAGAGAGAGATAGATATATAGATATATAAACATAAATAAATTAAATATACATATTTTAATTAACTTATTACACAATAAATATGGCACTATTTTAGATTGTATAATCAGCAGTTCCTGCTGATCCACACCGAGTTGATCTGTCTACTATGGAAGCTTGGTTTTTCAACTAATGATTTTTTTTTCTATCCATAAGTCAAAATTTCAAGTTACTGTCTTTAAATATTGAATTACATAATGCAGAATTTTAACGGCCTCAGAAATAAATCAACATTTTGAGATAATTACTTACTTTCAACTTTGCTCTGCCTGGCAGTTTTTATTTTTAATTGTTTTTATTTATTCATTTTTTTAAGTTGTGGAAACAAGCTTCCATATTCCAATGTGCACAGTTTGAGGTAAAACTGCAGAATATAAGAAAAAATATTAAAGATGCATTAAAACTAGAAGTAAACACAAAGTGTTGATAAATCTAACCTGGTATCAGTTCAGTCTACAGTTATGCTGTGGTCACAAACAATGTTAAATAAATAACAAAATTAGGTTAAGTTGTAGGTAGTCTCATATAAAGTGGTGCTTTGTCCAATTAATTTAAAGGCCTCTAACTGGATGAGAAAAAACAGCCCACACTAACAAATCTTTGCAGAAGACATTTTTAAAAAACCCCAAATATTAATATATAGATAAAAGTTATTGTAGTAGCAAAGTCACTTATCCAAAGTAAATGGGTTGCAGGGTCATAGCAAGGGTGCTTGTCAGTGAGCCAGATCAACTCTTTAGGACATGATTGGAGGACAGAGCAGCACAACAGCCGAAGAGGATACATATCAGAGCTTATCTATGTCTTATCCATCGATCATAGCATCTCTCTGCTTTGCTTTTATTTGACTCAAGTCAAACAGCCCGTTATGACTTGCAAACAATATATATACACACACAGTATACAAGGCTGAAAAAGTCTGAATAGGATGATATGATGCAGTGTGTGCAGCCATAAAACTGGCAATATCACCATCAGTCAGTAAAATCACCTTCAAAAAAATTAAAGTGATTTACTACTATATTATTAATCATATCAGTGGGACTAGACCTCAACTGAATTCTAATCTTTAGGACTGAAAATTGATGATCTTGTCTTATGAATTTTTTATCAAGTATTAATAGAATAATTTTGGTGTATGACCACTCAAAACATCAATCGATTCTGTAATCTGACAGATATATTACAAATTTTTTACAAATTTTAAAGAACATTACTTAGTGTAATTTATTGGTGCGCCAAGAATATGTTAAAAAATTGTGCAATGTATTGTATGTAAAGCCATGTATGTAATCTATGTAAAGACAAGCTAGCGAACGCAATCCAGAAATTGTTGACACAAAAGGCATGTAGGTTGAGTTGTCGTATAGGTTACATTTCACAAAGTTACACAGTAAAAGTGATCAATACCTGACAGTAAAAGTGAAGTACAGCAGTTCAAAGAGAGATCAAAGAGGTTTTGTAGGGCACTTTAGAGAAATTTGTTGTAGAAAGTTAAAGCAGGGGTAAAAATCACCAGCAGAAAATCTGACTCACTCCTCAGGAGATCATGTTAATGACTATAAGAGGACTGACTTTGAGAAAAACATACAGTATAACTCCTGAAAGTCATTACATAAAGGCATACATATGATGCACATGTGAAGAAGCGCACACAAGAAATGTAAGACTAGCCATCTTATTGGTCCTTTACAATTTGCAGTAAACAACATTTGTAAATAGCGATGTTTATGGTGAGGGAGAGTAAGAGGACATTTTAAAACCCTTTCTTCCCCAGATGTCCTGAGATATTGACTGTAGTACTTGTAATCCTACTGATATGACATTAAAACCGAATGTAAAAAAAAATGGGAAAAAAGAGTAAAACATTTATCAAAGAAGAAAAAAAATAAAATAGAATTAAAAATAAAATAAAAAAGCACAATAAAAGCATAAAAAAATAAATAAATAATCTGACAAAATGTATAAATAAGTTAAGAATAATAAGAAAAAAAACATCTAAAATAACTCTTGGAAAAATAGTCAGATTCCTTAATAATGCACGGGGATTTTGTTTGATAAGATATACTGAACATTAAATCACTTGAATTTGCATATTTTGTATAACTTTTCTAGATTTTTGATCCAAAAACATCATATTGAAAAAGATTTTTTATAGTTCTTGCTTTTCCATGTTGTGGTTTAGAGCTGGCCACAATAATTCCCTTCAACTTTTCCTGAAGCCAATCTTGCCTTTCTCCTACTTGTTTGTGTTCTCGAACATTGTGCATAAGCTGCACCTCACTGATAGTCCTCTTTCTGCACAAACAGAAAACACACAGTCAACTCAAGGAAGAATTACAGGATCAGTTAATCATTTCAGCTAATTTTGCATTATTAATTTTCATTCCAAAGGTGATATCTCACTGTAGAAAGTTTAAGAGTTTACCTTAGTGGTTTAGCCTCTGTGTGGAAGCTCCAGAGGAGGATTAACAGAACCAACATTTCCAAGAACCTCAGTGAAAACATGTCGATTAACTGAAGCAAATTAAACTATTAGTTAGACAAGGTATTTTCTCTATATATATTTTCAAAATATATATGTGCATTACAACCATCTATTCAAAGACATATTCATTGGTCGTTCATACCAGGTCTGGTGTCCTTCTATCCACGAAAAAGTGCGGCAGAGCTGGTAGTTACAGGACTGTATCAGTCAGGGAAAGAAGTCAAACTTGTTGATCAGTCTTTCGTGTTAGGAAGGCGCTCTCCTTTATATACAGTGTAGCCCTCCCCTGGTCATCAATGAGCCATTTTCACTGTTGATGTTGATGTCACTTTTCCAATGCATCAATGCGAACAGGCATCTGCATGACACCACCTCCACCACAATTCACTACTAACACATCTTTCAACACCTCTGTAAAGGGGCCTGCTTGTCACACTGGTTTTGAACATGCTCCATTTTCACCCTTCTCCCCGAATCATTTTTGTCATGACATACAGGCTGTGTGCATACACTTTAGCGAGCAAATCTCTTTATTGGTTAGTATATCTCTAACTGTATATGCCTCATGCAGCAGGACTGCAGTGAAAACATATACTCTCTAAAATGGCAGTAACTGTCAAGCTGAATTTATTGGCAGTGCAACTTATTTTATGGTTCATCTCATGCAAGCTCTAAAGTTTGCAGAAAGGTGCAACTGCATCAGGCCACAGACATCAAGCGTTCAGCGTTGCCGATTAATATAATGTTAATTTACTCTCTGAGCTCTCTGAAGTGACAAATTGACTGAATTCCTACAGATCTTTTTCTTCTGTGCTTTCCAGACTTGCTAGTAGCAGTAGAACATGTAAAAGTAGCTCGCATCAGCTAAGGAGATCATATATTTTCATCTTCATCAAAAGTATAGAACCACTGATTTTTTTTACATTTTATGTGAGAAAAATCACACATCAGTAAAATGTATGTCTTCTTTCTGTGCGCAGAAACATTAAAAGTTTTGAGAATTATGAATTCCCAAAATGTTCTTTAATGAAAGAAATTTGTTGCAGATGCTTGTATAAAGCTGCTGTATGAGTATAGATTCTACAGTGGTTGCATTTAAAGCTTTACTCATGATATCAAAGTGGACCGGACATTTGAAAAACATACAATTAACATTTTGTTAAATATGTAGCATCACACTTTGTAAGGTATGGGTTATGGATAACCTTGTCAGGGTGTCACAAGCTGCGTTAGGTAACCGTGAAAGATGTTTTCTAAATGTGGCAAAGGAATGGCTATTCCATGACTGAAGGAATAGGTGTTGCAAAAGGACCTATAGCTTTCAGTCATTTAACTTTCCAGCAAAATTGAATCTATACAGTGTGTATTAACCATTCTGAACACTTTTAAATGATATGATTTTCTGCAGCGATAGGTTGCATTTCTTACAATTTAAAGGAGTTGCTTTCCTTCAAAAAGCATTAATCATCAATTAACTTGTATAATGTGGCAATAGTGCCACATTCTAAAGCCGAAGGTTAGTTTGGTTGTATTACACTAGAATTATAAGAATTGTGATTATAGCAAATATTACTACGGCCTAATTAATAAAGTGTCAGATGTACTGCAAAGTCTCAAAGACTGATTAGAGACAAAACTGATATATCACAAAAATGAGAAGGTAAATTTACAACAGGCCAGTATACCTGGCTTAAGTACATGTTTTGCCATATACATCTTTGTGAGCTCTCTGCAGCATGCTGTAAAACAGCACTAAGAACCACCTGTGCTTTCAACTGGACTAGATTTCTTGCACACGTGTAGTATACTCAACCAAGCTCCCCTCATTACCTCATGTGGTCACAATGTGAGCCATCTAAGTTATGGTATGCTGCCAGAGTGCAAGAAGACATGACAGGCATTGATGGGAAGAATTGCATGCAAATCATTAACTTGGGTCACCCCCATGTGACAAAGAAAGCAACATACATAAAATGACTCATCTCTTTGAACTACAGTATATTTAGCCGTGTTGGCCGTAAATAGGCCTAACATGTTGGTTCTTAACAAACTTTCATTGAATTTTAAAAGGCTATATTCGTCATACCCTGAGTTCAGGTGGAAATTGGTGATATTTAAGAAGGAAATACAATTAATTAAAATAACACAAGCCACTGTGCAGAGTATATTGATTTTTGATAGACCTAGCAGAGGGCAGATTCATTTCACTGGCCTCTATATTGTATGTTTTAAGGTATGGAAGGACACCCAGGCCATATAAGCGCTCCCTGACATCTATAAATGGACCTACTTTTTTCATGAAATGAGGTCACCTCACTCAACGATATCATATAACGAAACAGGATATATTTAGATGCTTGACATCATCCTAGCTTTGCTTTTGAAGCCAAACAAATGCATAGAATGCATATTTTATTCATACCGATTGGATAACAATTTATAGCCTATGAAGTGGGCAGAGTCTAATGCTGCAATAAATCTTTCGGATGTGTGTCCATCCAAGTCTTTCTGGAGCTGCTCAGCAGTTTATTTGCCAAACCAAATGTTTTTTCCTTCCATGAAGCAGGTTTGCAGGGATATGCCAGTCGTGTCAGTGCCATTTTATGTGGATTCCCACACTCACATCAATCTATCACATAGCTTTGCAATGTCCATTTGACTACTCAGCACAGGTGGTGGTGGTGTCAAATTAGTAGTCAGTATCTCCTAACTGACTGAACACACAGTATGGACTACAAAGTAAGAGCCCACCTGGATCAGGCTGGTAGCAAACTGGTCAGTTTTTCCCTGTTGTTATCATTATCACTGCTGAATTTTCTCACAGACAGCACAGTTATGATCAGTAGAAAATGTCACATTAGCTTATAGAAATATATGTCTATATATCTATATATCTATATATAGATATATATATATATTTACCAATTTTAATAGGCTGGACTATTCCATTTAATATGAACACTATATCTGTGTATATATGATTATGGTAATCCAAACTCTAGCTGGTCATGTTTAGGAAAGTCTATGGGTTCAGCTTAAATTTAAATAAAGTTTGGAAGTTTATGCTTTGTGCACTAAACATCATGACCATTCGGGCGAACATCATGTGTTCATAGCAAATTAAAATAACTGATTAAAAAAGATGTTAATCAAAAGAAATTTATATAGAAAAGCACAAAAGACAAGAGGTACATAAAGCACTAGTTAGAGTCTGTTACTGCTCAGTGACCAGTTTTTGTAAGACTTTTATGTATCCGGAGGAAATCTGGCATTTATGCATGATTCTCTTTTGCTTATGCTCTGTTGGTTATTCACACAGTAATACTTTCAAACATGGGAGGTCTCCAAACAGTAGAACTTTCTCATCCCTGATGTTTTACAGAAAGCAGTTTCGGAGGAATCGACTTCTAAACAGTCACAATACTTTTTTAAATTTCTGGGTGTTATATATGCAATTTGACCTACAGTAAAAAAACGATTTAACCATTCAGTATTTTTGTCTTGGATTTGTTGTTGTTTAATACCGAAGCAGTGTGCCAGTCATGACATAGTGATCTCACTTGCTGTAATGTTATTTTGGCTGTGAAAGTTACTATGAAAACAGTGGTTTCCTCACAGCTGCTCATTATAAGTTTAGATTTCTTCCACAAGAGGTCACTGTGATCCAGCAGTTCAGTCAGGCAGACCAAATCCACTGTAATCCTCTTTAATTAAGTTATTAGAAGAGATTTCTGGAACAACTTTGATAATCAATATTATCACCAAGCTTATAGTTTGTAGTTAAGTATAAGATGAAAAAAAAAACTGTTTTTGATGCAGAATATGTGAAAGCAGTAAAAAGGGTCACAAAAATATGAAAACAGGAGGTTTCAGCCTTTTAAATATTAACAAAGAAAAAAACAACAACAACAGCACGAATACCACAAAATGAGAAATGACCCTAATGCAGTCAGCTGTAATTACTCTGTGAAAACACGCCTTACATTTCATTGCTCGCTCCCCAATGATCTAAAGTTTATATTAGTGTGATTTTCTCAACTTTTGGTAAAATACATGACCAACCTTCATTGGCATTTTGTGCAGAATTTACATGAAATTAATTTCTCTAAGTTTATTGATAAGCTTGTGTAATAACATGAAAAACTGACAGTTTTGTTTAATCTACCCAATAAAATGCTTTTATCAGCCTTTTCGTCTTAAATACACAAACAGCTCCTTCTGGGACATCATGAGGGAAATGAGGCAGGTGAGAAAAATGAGATAAATTTCAGAAGAGACTGTCATGTGGGTTAAGCAGAGTGTGCTGCTGGGTGTACTGTGTAAATCAGCAGTGTTGTCTGTGGTAAAAAGGTGCAAAGAATTTAAAGCACAAAACACTGTTATTCCCACCCACTATGGGTCCAAAAGAAACAAGCCTCCTGCTGGGATTACCTGGTTGTTTCCAACAATTCATTGTCTGAACATTTGTCGGCATGTGACGATTGTGGAAGTGAGAATGTATTAGAAACTCGGTGTAAAGTGCATAAATATATGAGTGATTTCACGGAGCCACGGTGTGTATTTTATTATATGCGCCATTGTTGGTGTCACTTTGTTTCCCCGTACACACTCCTTTGGGCTTCTTACATTTTGTGCTAGATAGTGCTTCCTGTAGCTTTGTTTTCACAGCATACATTGTGGAAACTGCATGCATTAAAATTTATGTTTGCACCTTAAAATGTATTTTCTTTCCTTAGTAGTTCAGTGCAAAAAAAGGACAAATTGCATCATAACAGCAAGATGCACCACTGTTCTTGTCAAGACTATGAAGGTTTCTAGCGTAAATTCAATATGAACATGCAAGTACATAAAAATGCCTCTTCAGTGAGTTACAGGTGACCAGTAACACTAATGCATTTTTTTGTCACCGAGGCTGTGAATACATGAAGACAGCTCCACTTCCATGTAAAAGGAAAAACAATATTTAAGTTACTGAATCACCTACTTTAAAAGATTATACAAATCAATAAAAAATAACCTTCCATACCAAATAGAAACTGTTGGCTACAGAGCAGGTAAATTCACTTTAGTTTAGATTTAAATATATATTTACTGGTCTGACAGCCCACCACTTCTCCACCAAGCTGATTCATATTTCAGCTTGGAGCCATGCCACCTACATGTGACCTTGATAATGATAATGTATACTGACTCAAACTGAGTCACTGCTGTGCAAGCAAAATGTCAGAGTTGGCTCACTAACCCACTTTCCCTGCTGTGTGAGATAAGGAGGCGCTGGAGCTTCTGAACTCCACTTGGACACTGCTTGGAAAAACTACCTTTAGAGCAGGGATCTCGCGGCCAGGGGGCCCAAAACAGAGCCACCAAAGGGCCTAATGTGCTCCTCTGGAGGACTTTTAAAAATGTGGAAATTGCAGAGAACTTCAGTTTTATTGAATAAAGTGCACTACTATTCCTTCCTTTCCGCAGAAGATGCCAGTGTTACTACACGGGGGATCTCAGCTTCTGTGCATCATGAAAAAATAAAGTGCTATTGTAGATCCACTGTGATGCATACATTTTAATGGACCTGCAATGACAATGTATTGAATGTGTAAAAAATAGATATTGTTAAAATATGACTTATTTATGTTGATCACCTGTTTTGTAAGTGAGTGGCTCATTAAATGTGAACATTGCCTTCATCGGTGTGGCTCGCTTGAGATCAAATTGGGCCGTATGTGGCTCATGAGCTACAATAAGTTTGACACCCCTGCTGTAGAGGCTGCAGCTATCCATGAGATGAGGTACTGCTTCATATGTATTATCATTAACCACATACTGTATGCTGGTGCTTATGAATTTCATTTTTGTTTTGATCAACTGAGCAGACGTATGTTGTCAAAGCGACTGAGCTTATCATTAACTGGAACGGTTCAGAATGATTCAGCATTTACTGAATCACCTAGAAGAGTCACTCCTTTCCAATTTTAAACTATTTCTAATAAAAAAAAAAAGCTTAATTTTGCTCCATAGGCCACTACCTAAGACATCAACCGTGAGATTAAACTATCCCAGGAAAGAAAAAGGCAAAGAAAATGTAGTAATTCTATTTCAATTAGCCTACTCACTCACCCAGAGTTATAATCACTGTTGCTGTTTTAGTCAGATCATTTATCTGGGGTTAACGCTGACCCCTAATTGAGTTAAAATCTGGTAAACGTAGCTATAGTTTTGCTGATACTAGCTAATATTATTCACCTCTTATTGCAGTCAGTGTTATGCTGCTCTCCACCTGATCTGCAAGCTCTGCCGATGAGCTCTCATTACTTTGAGTGAAGAAACTCTATGCATCAGTACACACAGGCTAGCCAGGAGGAAGGTTGTTATGTAAAAGAGACACATTAGGAGAATTATATGACAACCACATAGACTGTATATAAAAGATGGATGTTGATTCCAGTTTGAGAAATTGAGGTTTGGGGGATCCTCTGGTTCGAAAAAGGAACACTTGTATAGAAGTAAATGTAAAACTGGGACCTCATTAAACAGCTACTGATGAGTTTATAAACTCAACTGTTGGTTTCAAGTTGTACCAAATTCAACATGATATTCATTTTGTAAATTATGTAAATTATTAATAATTACCCCAATATCTGATGAACACTCTAAACACCTAAATTTAAAAAAAGTCAATTATATGTTTTGATTTAAAGATCACAAATAGCATTTTCCAACCACTTATTTCATATTAATTTCCGTCTAATTATCCTTTTCGCCTCCTCTTGTTCATTTGCTTCCTCCACACTGCTCTCTCCTACCTCACCTCCACCTCACCTGAAGCCTCATCTTCTGAATTGAAGTCAGGACTTTAACATATAAAAACATCCAAGAACATGGTTAATTATTACTGATAGTGTCACACTTTTTCTTTGATAAACAGCTTGATTACGTATTTGCTAATTTCTGAAGTCTGACAATGTTAGATCCACTGTAGTGAAAGTTTTGTTAACATCTGGTTAACAGTAGCAAAAAAAGCAGCTCTTGTCAACACAAAAGTTCATGGTATCCTCAATTATTCACTCAGTGTCATTGTCATTGGAAAATTAAACTATTGTTAATTATTTAATCAACACATTTTCTTTTTAAATTTCTGATTTAGACGTTATTATTTATCCGTCCATTTTCTTCTGCTTGTTCAAGGGTTGCGGGCTGGACCTATCCCAGCCACCATGGGGGGAGAGGCTGGGTACACCCTGGACAGGTTGTCAGTCTGTCGTAGGATTAACAGAGAAAGACAGACAGCCATTCACAATCACATTAAGGCACTCAAATGTTGTTAATATTCAGGCAGTTTAAAATATAGTGTGTACAGCGGCTGTCATGGGGAACCACATAACAGCAGGGGTAAAGTTGCAAACAGCTGGGGTTGATTAGAGTCAAAAAAGAGGATAAAGCAGGGTGGGCTTTAGGGTGTCAGCTCCATCCCTCAAGCATTACTTTCTTTATTATTACCCAGAGGGAGGAAAAAGCAGCATATGAATACCTACCAGAGGCTACCTATGCATCCAGCACTTTTTCAGTCAGATCCTTATCTCACTTTTCACATCCAGTTAAAAACAAACAAACAAACAACAAAAAAGCAAGCAACTAAAACTTAAGAGGTCTTTATACAGCCAAGTAGGAAAAATGAAGAGATTGGGCTGCTGACAGGATTGCCAGCAGTGGTTGAGAAATGGCTCAGGTAATCTGCCTAATGTAAAAATATACTAATTTACAATGTCATGAACTGAAATGAGATCAGAATATATGTTTCGCTTTTTGAACCTGTGTGGTAATTTTTTCCACCCCCAATATTTTCATTTTTTAAAAAGTATGAAACAAACAGGGGATTTGGATATTTATTACACTCTTTCTCTGTAAAAACAAATAAAAGGTCTCTCAGGAAAAATCCAAAATGCTCGTTTTTGTCTATGCTGACTGCAAAGAAGTTTCGGTGTGTGACTGACAGCAGCTGGCAGGTTGCCAGAGTGTTACACACTGAAAAATACGAGACCAAAACAAACAACAAAGCAAACAAGTAAAAACAAACTTGCAAACTGAACTGTTGTTTGTGGCATTGAAGACAAAGGGGCCACAGCAGCATCTAACATGTGAGTGACATTCACACGCTGTTTAATGCGCTGCAGCTGAGCAGCAAATTAGCTGTCTGGCCTTGAAATGTTGAAGTCTAAAAATATTGTTGTTGTTGTTGTTTATTGCCATAAATGTGCGCTATGTAAAATAACATCTTACCTCCTTCACATTTACAAGTAGTGGAAA
>VUQG01005505.1:13213-39709 GCA_015106755.1 Etia nguti | reverse complement strand
GTGGGGGAGATATAGGTGACAATGGTCAGAGAGTGGTGGTGGTGGGGGTGAGTGGGGCAAGAGAACAGCCTGTTCAGTCACAGGTGAAGGCTGATAGATAACCCAAATAGTGAGCTAAGGGGGGTGGCAGTAATACTCTCAGAAATGATAAAAACATTATCCGTACCTAGTTTGGGGCTTTTCATTCCTTAATGTTCTAGATTTCAACATGACTAAAGGTGGAGATATGTGTAGGTGTTAAGGAGCTTTAGGACACACCAATAAGCCTTAACAGTCATACATCTTCCCACATTTGTGTGGGCCTCTGCTGCATGCCTGAACAACTCTGACCCACCGAGACAAGAGCTCCACGAGATCTCTGAAGGTGCACCGTGGAATCAGGTGCCAAGATGTTAGCAGTAGGTCCCGTAAGTATGGAAGTTGTGATCCTATAGTTTGGCAGGGCAAATTATCCTGATAAAAAAGGGCAGTCCTATCAATAAATACTGCTACTGTACTATTAAGAGGTGTATATGAGACACAGCTGGTTGTAATTTAGCCCTTTGGGCTGAAATATCTTTCAGTGAAGCCATTCCCATCACAATCCCACTGCTCCTGGTTTCTTCTCCCCCCACATTCACCTCCATACACAGTAACAGCCACTGCTTTATTGAAATATCAGTTTCTCTCAGCTGCTTCTGCTGCACACCGCCTTATAAAATGAAACCGTAAACACTTGAGCGGCCTCCACGTTTACTTCTCTGCGCACCTAGGCTTGCAGTGTGAATGCAGCCTTTGATGACATCACTTCACAAACAAACCCAGATGAAGAGATACAGCTACAATATGTTTAGTTTTGCTTCTGATATTTGGAGGCGGGCCATTCCTTTGTTTGTTCATAGATGCAGAGAGCAGTTTGCAGGAGTGGAAGCAGTGGTTGTACCATTTTTATTTTAAATAAAAAGATGTTGAGACATGATGTTATCTTTGTTGTTAAAGATATCAGACCACTCAATCGCTAAATCATGCAAGTTGTCGATTTGCATCACGCACACTTAGTGGAAATATTCGTATTAGCTGCAGTAATTCATAATTTGCTATTATAAATGGCAAAAGCTGCACGCAGTAGGCACGAGCCTTTTGTCTGCAAACGAGAAGTGGTAAAATCTCAGAAAGGACTGAGATAATATGAAGGAGTAACAGGAGTAATTTGCCCTGGATTTCAAAGGTTTGATGCTTTAAAGACAGATGTTGTTATGGAATATTTTTAATACAAAAATGACCTTTATACACATTACTGTGAATGCGACTTAGGGGGCCGTTGCATGTGTTTGTGCATGCACATACTAGCATGCTACGTTGGTAGTACAGGTCAGATAGAGGACGTAACTGATTACCCAGTCCAGTCGAATGAGGTCTGTGTGTGGGAAGAGGAAAGGAGAAGAAGAAGAGGGAGGTGGTACATCCAGAAGTATATCTTTATGTCCTCATTAGCTTTACTCCTAAAGCTTCCGACCCTAAACTTTACACCCTTACCGTGAATGTGAAGGATTTCCTCTGCATTGTTTTGTTTAACGCGCTTTTGTTCAGTTAAGACACAAGAAAAACAGACTCTGGGAGTCGAGCCCTTTAAGCAGGTGAAGATTCTGCAGTTTGGACAAACAGGATTTGACCGCTGAGGGTTTCAAATGACAACATTCAGCAAAGGTTTGAAATGAGGGGACGATTTTCTTTAAAGAAAATCTATTCAAAAGTGAAAAGTAACAAGATGGAAAACTTAAATCAGATGGTTAAAAGAAGGTGAAACTTTAACCTAAGAAGCTCTTTCTTTATGGGTGCACCATTACATGCAGGGGTAATAATCCAGGGTCACTGTGAACAATGCTGGTCTGTCCTTTTTTTGTAATGAGTGCATCTCTGTTAATAATTTGCCTCACATATATCATATTTTCAGCTACAGACTTGATCTTTTGGCGCTTAAACTGCTTGAATAAATTCCTGATGCTAATCTCACTTCGGTCTCCCTCCTGTCTCGCTGTCCAGAACAAGGAAGTAAAACTAAAGTGCTGAGGTTAAAGGTGATATGTGGTTGTCATGGCAGCCTCTTTTAGGCCAGTATCAGGGGTCTTATCAGCACTCTCTAAACGTCTCTGTCTGACAGCGATCAATGTGAATCAACTTCACATTCCAGCTCACTCAATTAAAAGCATTCTGATAATCAATGAGCACATCACGCCTTAATTAAACCAAAGACAGAACGTTGTTGGTTATATATGACCACCACGACCAGGGCTGGACTGAGACAAAAAATCAGCCCTGCACTGCAGCATGTGACAATAAATAAAAGCTACACTGTAGCTATTAGCAGTGGCTCATGACTGTGAGGCCTGGTTAGTAGTTGTTGCTGGTACTACAGTTCACGGTGCAGCAGCCTAGACAGCTAACATGTCCAACCGGTCCACCGGCCCTAAAGTGCATCAGCCCACCAGGAAAATGCCCGGGATGCCAGATTACCACGACTGTGTAGATTTAACCGGCATCCACTTCCACAGCAGCAGAGGGTCAGCGTGCTCATGTGTCTCTGTTACGTCACTTACGGTATTTTAGAAGCAACAGGAATTTCCCAACTGTTAGATCAATAACCTCCAGCGATAGTACAACTGCCTCTGCTACTGGTACTTTTAAGGTAATCTAATGGTACTATGACTGGTACTAACATTACTACTACTCAGTGGTAGAGCTGCTGTATGCTCTGAGTAAAAGGTACCTGTCACTTCTGTCTGTGTCTCAAGAGGAAATCGAGTGCAGAAGGAGCCAGCATGAGGACTCTAGAAGACTTTTAGAAGTTTGATTCCTGTCTGAGAATATAAATCTGCTTTTCGCTCGATTTGGTGATTTGAATTTATGGTCTCGGTCTCTTTCATTACGAACTCTATTAGTGTAAAAAATAAGAAATGCTTTAGAGTTGAGCTACCATGTGACTGAAAAGTTGCCGCTCTATCAGTGGTCACATTGATTTTTCACTCCTCACATGTCACAACTGCTTTCAAAAAACCAAGACAGTGACCTCAGAATCTTTAAATTGAGAACTTCAAAGAAAGACATCCCAATGTGTGGCATCACTGGGTCTGTTATATATCTATATATCTATATATGTATATGTGTGTGTGTGTGTGTGTGTGTACTTTATACACATTTTCTGGCTAAAACAGCTATAAGAAAACTACACTGTGAAGTATTTACATGCTTTAAAGTGTAGTTATAGTTCCAAGTATTTTACACTTTAATACTTGAAAGCTTTCATTATTAAAAAAAAATCTTATTATAAATTATTGATGGTTCTCTTTGATTATAAAATTAAAAACGTCATCATACAACCAAGGTAAATATTTAAAAAAATACATATAAAAGTATCCAAAAATAGTTTTTAATGACATCCCGTGACATTATTTGTATGCAACACGAGCACCACCCACAAAGGTGGACGTCGAAGCGATGGTATACCTGCTGCTCGGTCTGTGGCTTTTTGTCAGACTCGGGGACCACGGTGTTGTTTCTGTGCAGTTGTTTTGGTGGTTTTGATTTTCGAGAAGGAGACGCTCTCGCAACTCATCGAGTAACGCCACTGGCTAGCCAATCGGTGGCATGCAGTCTGTTGCATTGCGTTTTCAGACAGCCTTGGATCGCTTGGAACCTCAGTCCAGTAGGTACTAAAAAGTACCTGGTCCCAGGTACTATGACCTAATGGAAAATCCTAAAAACCATGCCGAGCCGACCTGAGTGGGCACCAATGAAAAAGAGGTGAAATTGTGATAGTTTTTCATATTTTTCTGATGTTTTAAATGATTAACCAACATCTTGCAGTAAGACTAAGAGTAAGAATGAAGGCTGTACTATTCCAACATTTTAAAATACTGTATTTTGTCGGGGGGAGTATTGGTCATCGTGTATTCCTACTGTACAAATGATTTGTTTTTTTGGACATGAGCTCTTCTCACCTGGTAGTTACGACTACCAGAGTTACAACCTCCGTTTCTTTTCCCTCATGACGTGGAGATCCTTACCTGAATTAACTGACACAAACATCAGAAAGAACAATAGTTGTGACATTAATGTAAAGACAACAAAGCTCCAGTCTCTCTCTCCTGCTCTAATTCACTGCCCCCACCCACTAAAACTCACCCTGCCTTATCAGTGTGCGTCCTAGCCAACCCCCACCCACCCCACCTGTAGCGCCAGGCCACATCGCCAACATTGTCACTCATTAACCAGGACTTCCTTTTATCCAGGCCAGACAACCCCTAGGTCACTGCCCGACCCACGCCACTCAGGTTTCAGGTGCTGCTCGGCCACAAAAATGTAATATCGGCAGTAAAATGTTAAAAAAAAATTCAACTTTTAAGTTGTCACTTTGCTTTCCTTTCCTCCTTCTTTTTTTAAATACTGATTTTCAGTTTTAATTCTTGCTTTTACAGCACCGTCATAGCCAGCAGCACAGATCTGACAGAGCAGTGATGACTCATTCATCTCAATCTGGTGTTTGATATCAGTGAAATCAAAGAAGAGCAAGGGGTATTAGTTAAGGGCATGACAGTGTGGTAGGTGTGTATGATAAGGGCCAGAGAGAGAGAGAGCAGGTAGACAAATTAACCAAAACACAATACTGTTATGTCGCAGTGTCTGATAAACCTCTCTATGGGTTCTTCTGTTTTTTTTCCTCACTGTAGGTAATGTTTACACACAGTTTAGGCACAAAATGAGGACACCAAACTTCCCAAAGTCAGGAACAGTTGCTGTTGTTAGATAATTCTTCATTTTGTGGCTCATTATGAAGGTCACAAGTCAATCACCCGGTTGACTCACAGTAGGTTTGAATCTTAACAGAAGAAGAATAATACACCTTGGCCACGAACCCACAGGTATCTGCTGGCACACGCTTCATCATCACAGATTCATCTACCATCTATATGTTCTCCAAATCACACTGACTTAAAACACATCAAATATAAGTTTGGAAAAGAAAATATTATGCTTTGGACAGAGGTTGTGAATCTTCCATGCCTTTAATATTTGTCATTAAATGAAGTGCAATTGAAATAATTGGTTGTTGACTTTGATAAGTAAGAAGTTTCCAAATTTCAGTAAATCCTGTGCTTTTCATTCCACTGCTTTTGAGATGGGAAAGCAATCAACATCAGTGGTGGGCTATTCCACTGAGGCAACATCATGGTGCTACAGCCTAGTCTGTCACTTTCTGCAGGTTTTTTAAAAAGCACAAACTTTTAGTTATGTACATTTAAAAAAAAAAAAGTTTTTCTGCACTCAATGTGAGAGGAAAATCCCATTTCTACTTTGCCTGGTCTCATCCTGGGTTGTCAAATACAGCTGTTTTCTCAGAAGATGCTGCAATCCCCATTGTTTTTTTATGCTGTGATACACAGTATATTATAGACAAACAATATCATGTTATTCCAACATATTGTTGTCCTATCACATACAGTATACTGTATGGAGTATGAGTCTAAAATCCAAAGCATTGCACGCTGGCAGGAAGATGCTCAAGTCTGACCATGCTGTGATCATGCTGTAGCCTACACCAAAACACAGCCTGCAGTCCTAAACCACCGCTGTCTAAGAACTGAGGATGGAGCTGACACAGCATGCACTGTGAAAGCCCACGACTACACACACTCTTGCAGGTAGTTAGCTGTGCAATGATGTGCAACGTGCTGTGAACAGCTGCCATTATGTATAAAGACCCTGCCTCCATTACAGCCTGTCAGCGTGACTGTCGACTGAACTCTGTTTGATGTCAATGAGGATTCGCTTGATTCAACTCGGTAGCCTACTACTGTATGTTTAAAGCTCCCTGCGTGGAAGATTCTCCCTCAAACTGCTTCCCTTTATTTGGAGAAGTTGCATACAGATGTACATGCAGGTTGACACTTTACATTTCCTTATAAAGAGAGGACAAGATATGTTTGATGTGCTCCTTTGGCATATTTTATTGCAATAGCGAGAGTGGAAACTGTTGGCAAGCACAGATCTCAGCCTCTCACTTGATAAGATTTAGTTTTAGCTCAATGCCCGAATGATAAAGAATTATGTTAAAATAAAGGAGCTGGGTGAGGGCAGAAGGCAGGGCTAACCAATCATTAATGCAGCAGGTATGCCCCTTGTTGTTATCAGCTGGCAAAGAGCCAAGCCCCAAGCTGAAAAACAACAAAAATGGCTTATCAGTCGAGGTCGGCCCAGCTCTCCACTGCACAGGCCTTGAGACCTGAGAGTGAACCAGGGAAACTCTGACATGGGTCTGAACAGGTGAAATTAAAGGACACATTGTGAAATAGGCCTTTATGCAATGCCCTGATCAACTTTTAAGATACAGTCCAGGTTTGAAGTATTTGGACAGTTACTGCAGGCTCTAAGCTTTAGCACACGAATTTCAAAATAAAGTTGTGGACTCACCATTTACATGTAAATCTTTTGCTTTAATTTGACTAGATCAACAATAGAGAAAAACTGAAAAGGATACATAAACAGCACAGTTTCACTGCACTGGTCTTATACTATTTCTATTGTATTAAATAAGTCAGTTGATCAATCAGTAGGACAGCGGCAAGGTTGTGGCCAAGTTAAAATCACTTGTAAACCTGTTTTTGCTGTGAGAGGAAGCTGGGCTACCTGGAGAACCCCACACAGCCACAGGAAGAACATGCAAACTCCACACAGGAAGGCCTCAGCCAGGACCCAAATCAGGAACCTTCTTGCTGGAAGGCAACAGTGCTAAACCCTGCACCACCTTACTGCAACTGTTTCTGTGTCAGCTTTGAAACAATTCAAGAGGAACCAACAGGTGTGTTGGTGAATGCCACAGAGGGGATTGGGATATCAGACGGTGCTCATAGAGATATATAGTGTGTTTTTGTCTGTTTAAGGGATTTGTTAAGCCTTGATTATACTCTGTTGCGGACACGGACACGGACAGCTGGAGACACCACAGCCGAGTACTCATTCCTGTTATACTTCTTTGAAGTCCGTTGCCTGGAGCGCGTGCATAGTTGGTGCATTGTAATGTAAATTCTCCAAGGAGGAGTCTGCACAGTCACAAAAAACAGGCCAGGATGTCCGCACGGACCCTAGCGCTCACCGTCTAACTCGCGGATGTGGAAAGTAGACTAATCAAGGTATAAAAATGATGCGTTATCTAAAAAGTTTCAGCTTTACTTTTTGTGTGTGTCTTTATCAGGCCATGTGGAAATGTCTTTGGTTGTTTTTCTGTACAAAAAGACTGAGCAACAACCATCATGAATTTTCCCTACAACACAACCCCACAATTCAGATACACACATACAGACACACAAAAACCCTCGTCTCTCACCCTTGTCGATCAAACAAGGGTGGGGTGTGGGCAGGGTCACTCTGAGGCTTCCAACTGATCCCATCAAAACCCATCAACTCTGCTTGCAGTGTGTTTGCACAGTAGTAAAAACCTGAAAGAACCTCACCCCTTTGTCCCTCCCCTCTTTCTCCTTCATAAACCCTCCCTTCTTACCCAGACCCTCTCAGGACACCCAGGTGTGACTACATACAAAAAGCACACAGCATATATGCCTCACACATCACTGTGTCATCATTCATTGCTTGTGTTCATGTGTGTTAATTTCATGCCGACAAAAGTGAATGTGTATCCCACCAATTCGGTTCTCTTTTTTTTGTTTGTGTGTGTGTGTGTGTGTGTGTGTGTGTGTGTGGGCTGAGACCCTCGTCCACAGCACTGACAGATAGAGCCGGTGCTATTAGCTCAGTGCCAGGTGAGTCTGTGAGTAAACAGAGCAGACAATAGATCCAGCCCATCTCCTCCTGTCAGCCTACCTCTCTCAAAGCCAGCCATTGTTCTGCACACACTGCGTAAGTGTGTGTGCGCGTGTAAGCGATTTAACGGAGAATATATCCCACTGTATACAGGCAGACACACACCTATATGCACAATGCATGAAGTGATTCACATGCAGACATACCTGTTCAGGTGCAGCTGTTAGGTGCATTAGTCTCAATTCAGCAGAAGAGGGTGTATGATTTAAGATAAATGGAAACACCTTAGTATTTAATTTCTGTACATAAAAGTTAAAAAAACACTTTTTTTGAAGGATAATTAAGTAGCAGTCAGTAAAGAATAACGCTTTTAAGGAGCACATTTATTTACAATGTTTAAAGAGTTTTCTGTAGTCCATGTGTATCAAGTTTGGATATTGTATTAGGATGCAGATTATCAGGGAAACTATCAGCTATCTTTGAAACCCATTGTGTGGTCTTTTATTTAGCTTCTTAACCTTAGGTATTCACAACAGGAAACTTTCAGTGGTAACTGTCATATTAAAAAATGGAAAAACAAAAAAATGTAAACATTATAGCAGGATGTTGACAGTAGATTAATACATGGCATGCAGCTTTAAAAATTCAAATATGGAGAATTGCTAAGATATTAGCAAGCATTTCCTCTAAGCTACCTGGAGCATCTGGACACAGCAACAGAAAAAAGAAAATGTTAAGGCTGACTACAAGTGAATAAAAGACCAAACAACCGTAGCAGATCGGAATCAGGCCACATGCTAACACTCAGCAACGACCACGGGGAGCAGCAGGGAGGGAGATAGGCCCCCATTAAGACTCAACACACACAGAAACTGTACAAAGAAACACATCCTACCACATCCATCCAGCCTTCTAAAGTGTGCATGGAGAGGCGCCCCCCAGAGTCAGCAGCGATTCCAGGATGCAGTCAACCTGTCCCCAGATCACCAGCCAACAACGACCCCAGACACGGTGTAGGAGACTTGTCTGTGCTAGCCTGCTGGGTGCACGTGTTGGTGTACGTGAGTGTATGAGGTGTAAATAGTGAGTTTGACTGTGTAAAAACTAGAGTGCTATTAAAATTGAGAGCAAGCTCAAGACTGCTGGTTGTTAGCTTTTCTATGCCAATTGCCAGTTGGCTAATAGGCCACCTTAAGCAGAGACTGGAGACTTTGGAGACTCGACAGCTTAGTAGTCAAAGAAGTTATACTTATAGTGGGTGGCTGTAGCTCAGGCGGTAGAGCAGGTCATCTACTGATCGGAAGGTTGGTGGTTCGATTCCTGGCTTCCCCTAGTCTGCATGCCAACTATCCTTGGGCAAGATACTAACCCCAAATTGCTCTCCGATGCATCTATCGGGTATGAATGTGTGTGAATGTACATTAGTTTGCACTTGAGTTTAGAAGTGCTTGTATGAGTGGGTGTGAATGGGTGAGTGCACAAGTTGTGTAAAGCGCTTTGAGTGCTCAGAAGAGTAGAAAAGCGCTATATAAGAACCAGTCCATTTACCATACTTCTTTGAAGTCCACTGCGCTGGGTGGATGCGCAGTTGGTGCATTGTAATGTAAAATTTCCGTAGACATCACGTGCCTGCCTGTTTTTTGCGCCCGCACAGACCCTCGCGCTCACTGTCAAATGATGAAATTTACGTCACAAGGAGCCAAGCTGACTCGCGGATGCGTAAGGTATGAAATTCACTTTAGTGTTTGTGTTGGTTGTAACGCAAAAGGACCTCTAAAGGTAAGCAGTTCCCAGTGGACCACCCAGAAATGTTCATTTATAGTTATCTTCTGTATCAAATGTTTACAGGCTTTGTTTTTCAGTCATTTGTCTGCGGCGGTTGGTTGGTGTAGTATTAGAGATAACTGCTACATTTTATGCACAGTGTGAAAAAAAAAGATCTTGTCGATTGAAAAGAAAAGTTATAGGTGGCGCTCTGTGTCGAAGAAACGTTCAGCCCCTGGTGCTGCTGCTGTTTTTATAACAGGGTGTGAAACAGATGCCACTCCCATTGCAAACAAATGCAAAAATACACAGGCCTCGGGAAAAACGCTATGGTGTACACACCGGCTGAGATAATCAAACCAATTACATCTGCATTTCAGGATGAACAATTTAATGCAGTCATGTGAAACAATTTCCACAAACATATAAAGTGAATGTATCCCCACATACTCTCATATCAAAATGCCCATCTGCAGCGTTAAAATAATATGTTTATGGCCTGATGCAAAAAATTGCTTTGATGTAAGGTTAATTCACTCCTTCATAACTTCATAACTTAAGAGGTTGATTTAAAAAAAAAAAAAACTCATCCATTTAGATAATGGAGTCAAAGTTCCAAGAGGTTTGTGCTTTATTAATCTGTTATTCAGCACTAATCAACAGGTGTGTGTGTTGTGTGTGTGTGTGTCAGTCCATATAGATATGGATGCAGCTTGCGATTAATGGTGGCTAACCTTGACTGATAACTTAGCCTCTCAGATAAATATGGTCACCGTTCACTGCAAAAAATAAAAACCCAGCACTGTTTAAATAAAACTTTGAGACTTCAAAATGGGGAGTCCAAAAACCAAGGTCATGATAGCAGCGTTTGTCTTGTTTTCAGTCATAGGAGTTTCCTGCTGATTGCTATTAGAAAGAATGCAGGTTTAAAGCTCTTCCGTACTGCAGGTTTACAAGTTTTGTTCCCTGTTTCGCTTTATGCGATATAGGCCATGGAAATAATAACTCCAGTTTTATAGTTTTCACTCCCATATCCATTTCACAACAACACTCGCCGGCTCATTGGGGTGACTGAGGAGTTCTCTCAGGAAGACTGTATCTGCCAATCCTAAAACAATAAAAGTGCTGCAGCTGATGAGCTTTTCTGTGGTCGTTTAAACAGAGGAGAGAACATCCCTGCCTGAGGTTAACATCCCTGCCCCTCCTTAGCCGTTCTCCCCCGCCCAGCCACCATATTGTGCAAACACACCATGTAAACAGCTGAGAGGAGCATGTGCATGTATATGAGTGTGCGTGTCTCCTGTGGGTGTGTGTGCTAGGAATAGTGAGAAAGAATGACTAGGAGAAAAAATATAATGAAAAAGCACAAGATGAGAGGAAAGAGAAAAGATCATGAGGATTAAAAGTTACAGATAGAGAGGCACAAACACAGAGGCCTTTGTCTCTCTTATCCCCTCCTCATAGGTGTCTCACACTTTAACCCCATGACTTCTTCACCTCTCAAACCCCCAATCACCCCTATCCTTCCCCCTCCTCTTCATCCTCCACACCCTACCCCATTCATCCCTCCATTTCGGCATCCCTCTACCCTGCGCTCCATCCTAGTGCAAACACTCCTGAGCACAGCAGGAACAAAGCACGGATGAATAATGGCAGTGAAATGTCACCGTTTCTTCATAGCTGCCACCTCCTCCCCTCGCTCTGCGCCAGGGCCGAGCCCAAGGTTAACCATTAACCACCCAGCGCAGCACCTGAACATGGAACAATGAACTGAAAGAGGGAACGAAGGAGGGAAGGTAGAAAAATAGATGGAGAATGAGTAAAAGTACCAATTCTAGTGTAAGACACAAACGTTTGTTATTGCTGTGTGAAGCAATGTAGCACTAAAATGAAAGCAAAGCTATAAATGTTTAAGCCAGTATTTTACATGTTAGATTTTCAGATAGATTTTTTAGCCAACAATGTAACTACAGAGGCATTTTATTAGTTTGCTTATGAAATAAAGTCCAATATATGACAAATGGTCTGCATTTTATTGTAGCAGAGAATTAATTCAGCACTCTGTCAGAATAGACTTTATTTTTATTGACCAAGATTTTCACAGTTCCCATCTTTTTATACTTTTATTTATTTATTTTTTTTTGCATTCCCATCTTAGGTCTTCTCTCCTGTCTGTGCAGAATAATAGAAACACATACTAAAGTCGCAGCACTCCCTCAGCTTTACCTCTTTGCCACTCTTATGTCACTCTTGCCTCGGATGCCGACTCCACCTCTGCTCTCTACTTTCTTCACTATAAATACCTCCATGTGTTCCCTTTCTGCCCGTCTCTCTCCCTCTCTCTCTGGCCTCTTGCTAACACTGGTACCTTTGTAGGACTCGCATGTCAGATGAGACTAAAATTAAATGTGCTTTAATTGCAACACGGGCCCTGCTATGTGTAAGAGCTGAAGAGAATTTATGGAGGCAACATGGTATTTTTAGACTGTTACTGTTTAATGAGAGAAACATAAGTAATCAAGGTGACATTTCAACCAATCAAAACCCCAGAGGGCTTTAGGAAGGAGCCATAGCAGGTCTGTGTGTAGAACATGAAATCGTAGCAGGTTAAATAAACAGAATCAGAGGAATAGTATTAATCCCTGCAGGGAAATTGCTTTTTAAGAGTTGATCAAGACAGTGGAAGTTGTAAATTTATACAAGAAATATAAGAAATGTGGGTATGAATGGTCTGGAGTCCTGTGATAACAGAGTGGATGATGTCACACATGATTGCCAGGTTAGTGGAGGGAGGGATGTAAACATCAACCAGTGGAATGTGAAAACTCACTGGGTTTGTCGTAACAGAGATATTGAGAGAGACATTCGGTGGGACGTGTCACTCTGAGAATCCTGCTTGAAGAAGCTTTTTAAAACCTCGCTTTCGAACTGGTGGTGCTTACGTATGGGTTACGTGCCGGTCAACATCAGGGTAAAATTTAATTTAGATAATGCTTCAAAATAATAGACCAAAATAAGTGCCCAGATCGCTGCGGAGTGGAAATATTTGCTTCCAGAACAAGGGTGCCAAACATGCGGTTCAGGGCCCACAGCTAACTTGCAAGAGCGTCCAATTCACACAACTTAGTATTTAGTCAATGTACTAATAAGTCAGTATTTTACAATAAAATGCACTGCTATTCCTGGTGTGGTGATGCTTACATCACAGGAGTGAAAGGTATTTTTAGGTAAATAGTTGGAGTCCTAAAGACATGCAAAGCTACTGTGAGGGTTCGCGCTCTTTTGAATTCACTGTGATCTATAAATTGTACTGCACATATAATGACAGCAGACTTACTGAATGTGGAAAAACAGAATAATGCTGTATTGCAGAAATTGTAATATCTCATGTTGTTCATTAAGTAAATGGGGGGTTACATTTGTACAGCTATACCTAGGGTTAGGAATCGAGAACTGCTTCTTGTAGAGAACCAGTTCCCAGTAGTTCAATTCCTTGGAATCCTTGCATATGGATCCTGCTTACTTGCACTTGCACTATAATCATCGCGTGTGGGTGAGGAGGTAAATAGTGGTGCAGTCTGCAGTGTGTATATGGACATTACTTTTATTTTCACTGCACAAAAGGATGACAACGCAATGGTGAAGAGGAAACTGCATCCAGTACAGAAATAACACAACTGCATTATGCTGCTAACACAGCTTGAAATCTTTGCTAGCTGCACAGACAGCATGCTAACGCTAAGATAGCCAAGAACCCAGAGTGATGTTAAAGCTGAGTGAATGCCGACCCGAGCCAAGCAGCCAGACCGTGAACTTTAACAGGTAAAAAGATGCAGCTTCTACCTATTCATGTTTCTAAAGTAGAATAGCTGTGGTGATCGCTTCAAAGTCTCTGTGTACTGGTTTCCATCTTTGCATTGTGTTGTCAGGTTTGTGTTCATATGGAAATACAAAGAGAAAGATCATATGTGTGTCCTCAGGGATTTCTGTTGATGTGTGGGACTGTAGCCTAGAGGTTTGTATTGATAAATGTTAATTATGAAAGCATTTATATCATTTTACAGAGAAATCTGTGATCCCTAGTAGTGCAAAGAGCAGTGTAACGAATAACTTTTTCCTGGGAGTAATTAAGTAATGTACTGCACTGCTTTTAAGAAATGTGTTCATATGTGTAATAATTACTTACTTTGAGAAATGACCCCTAACACTAATCGCAACAAAGAGGTGCAATACCTCCAACATGCACAAACATTTGATCGCACAGCATGCAATTAATTTGCACGAATGTAATGTCTTTGATATGCTTAGCGATGGTGGTGACTCTCAAAGCTGAGCCAGTGAAAACCCAATGAAAATCAATAAGTGATATTGATAATTATAGCTGAATCGCTAAATTTTTATCAGTTCTCATCCCTACATACACCTCTTGTGCACCTAATAAATAATGCATTACTATGATCATTATGCAGACATTTTCCTGGTGGTCCATGAAGTGAAATGAACTTGAAACCCCTGCTGTAGATGCATTTTTAATTTGGTGCAAAGATATTATATGAGGAGCAATCTCAACCAATCTCATCGGTTCAACTCGACTCGACACGATTCTAAAGGTTTTGCACCTAGTAACAGGTACTGCTTTATAGTATCTGCTCAGTCGAGATTTCAGGCAATCTGATGCAGACTGAAAGGGTGAAATCAACAGACTATAGTCGACTGGTAAGTGGCCTTACTCGATGACTCATGAGAGCATCTCCTTCACGAAAATAGAAACTGCTATTTTTGAAAAAACTAAACAAAAAAAGGAGCAACTCTGAATCTGATAAAAAGCCATACACCAAGCAGCGGGTATACCTCGCCTCGACATCCTCTATTGTTGTGGTGTTCGTGTCACATGCATTGCTATAGCGACCCTGTGCACATTAGGTGGTACCTGATATTAAGGCAAAATGTTCGAAACTGAGTCGAGTCAAGTTGAGCCAAGTAGGTGCTAGTGGAAGAGTGCTATTACTGGTAGGGTGAGGAACTTGGTCCTGGCCACAAATCCACATTTAAAATAGTCAGTTAGTCAGTTGAGATGGTTCAGGCATCTAACTAGGATACTTCTTTGATGCCTTCTTTGTGAGGCATACCAGTAGGCCCCAGGGCAGACCCAGGACATGCTGGAGAGATTAAATCTCTTGGCTAGCTTGGGAACACCTTGGTGCGTGTGTGTGTATTTGTGTGTGTCTGCGTAGGTGTGTGTGTCCCAAACCAGGAAGTGCTATAGGTGGTGACTGGGAGGTCTTGGCGTCTCCTGCTTAATGCTGCCACTGTGACCCAGACCTGGATAAACAGCTGTAAATTAATGGATAGTTAGAACTGTAAGGTCAAACTGAACCTGGGTATGGGTAGAGTTTTAAAATACAAAATGTTTCCTTTTGATTGCTGATTTGAAAAGATCCATAAAATATTTAAAATTATGAATAAGTGCTTAAATTACAGACATATAGGAATAATTCAATCTTATATGTATTGCAGTTTTAGTAGTGATAGTTGCCCTTTTTGTAAATTTGCCTGTTTGTCATGACAATAGGTATAATAAAACGTGTCATGACAAACAGGCTGAATCTGGAACAGTGGGCTCAAGAGAGGGAAAAACTTGTTTCTTTCCTGTCTTAATGTGTGTGTTTTATTATAAAATGCATTTGAATCATTTTCCATTACTAGTCTGAGGGCTATTGTGCAAAACATACTGCACAATGAGCAACCTTGTCTCCACAAAGAAAGATGGTGTTGGTCATAAACAAATCACCTCCAGTGAAAACCAACAGGTGATATCATACTACAGTACATCCATTTATATAAAGGTGTACGAGACCACTCATAAAAAACTCCTCCGTAGCTCCAATACTGTTTAAATTTGTTACTTTTAATAATAACAGAATTATTGTGACACTGATCGCATGTAAATTTGTAATGTAATGGTGTAGTACCTAAATGTTAAACTGAAGTAAGGATAATCATACACACCAAGAGTTTAGCTCTCAAGTTCGCATGGAAGAACTTATTAGCTTTATGTTCAGTGTCCCAGCATCGTTAAATAATTGATCTTAACTGGAAGTTTTGCTGTTGTGCCCGACGATGTCATCGCATTTACACACACACCAGAAAATTTAAGGCTGAAGTGTATGCGTGCAAATATATAGGACTGAGCTTAAACAGCACAGGGCTTCAGGTATGTTCTGGATGTCGTGCTTTACTTCAGCTGTTATTTAATGATGTAAAATGGTGAGGGTTACAGTAAGGGTCATTGCTAGGGTGTCATTACTTGATAGTAAAATGTGTGAAACGGTAATTGGACTAGTATTTACTCAGCACTTTTCTACTCGTACTGAGCATCGTAAACACGTTCTATATTACAACATGCATTCACCCGTTCAAGTGCACATTCATTCAGCACTTTGTTCTGTGCATTTTAAGCACATTTGATCTGTTATGCAAACACTTTCCCTGTATGATGGATGCATATGGGCAATAAATGGTTGAAAATCTGCCGGGGAGTTGGGGATCAAAGTGTTGTGATAAGACTCAAAATGACTAAAAGAAATATCGTTCACTGCCAATTTATGATACCAGACTGGACCAGACAAATTATGGTCAGAGAATTGTACCCACTGCTAACCTGCTGAGTGCTGAGCTAAGCAGCCACCATACAGAACACACACAGGAGGCAGGAATGTGCATAGACATGGAGATACACACAAATGCACCCTTAATTAGCTTCCCAATAACTGATGTAAAACGTATAAAAAACTTAATTTGAGTATAATAAAATGTGTCTGACGACGAGTATGGTAACTGTTTATTTATCTTCAAGTGGTACATGTAACTACTTCAAAAACCACTGAAGTGTTCAGAGTTGGTGGACTAAAAATAACGTTCAGAACCGCAGTTGCTTATTTATTCTGATCTGTAAATTTTTTTTCCTCCGTTAAGAAATCAGAGGGCTCTTTGACTCACAGTGGTTTTATAGAGAACCACCATGGTAACCAAAGCTCTTTAAAGAACCTTCCCCTTTCTGGGTGTACGACAAGAGGGTAGGTGTGGAGGAGAGGGTTGAGACGGGCGGGGTAGCGGTGTACGGCCAGAAGAGGAGGGGCGGAGTAGAGGGAGTGGATTGAGTTGGAGGGAGCACTTGGTAAATAAGATGTCTAATTCATGGAGCGGATGTTTTCAAGGAAACAGACTGAGGATGTAGCTGCACTAACTGTACCCTCTGGGTCTCTCGCGCTCTGTTTTTACTGAGGAAATGAACTGAACTGGACCTGTTCTGTGTGCCTTTCACTGAAACCTCACCTGTACCTGGAGCAGGACACTTTCTCCATTGATACAGTTAATTTCCTTCTGTCTCCATACAAACGTCACTGGCAGAGTAACAGTGAGTTGAGGTCCAAAAAAATCCTGCCGATCACTCTTGCTTTACAGCCTCCAGACTCAGAACTGCAGCCAGTGCTGGTCTCAGTAAAACAGGAATATTATTAAAAAGTGAGATTTTAAATATCAGTCACCACCTCGAATGTGTTTGCATGTTAACAGTTTGTTAAACTGTGGTGAAGGACCAGAAATGAGAAGTGAGCTAATTACATGTAAAGACGTATGAGGCGGTTTCTTTCATGTGCCGTTCAATTTGTGACCCAAACTGAAAGAAAACAGAAAAATCCATAATCATCGAACAACAGAAGACAGTTATTAAAAGATTTTTCAAGTTGTGAAGACTCTCTGATATGTAAATCTTTCAGAGTTATTAAAACCCCCCAACATTATTTAATGAAACTCTTAGAACTCCAAGGGGAATGTAGAACAGTCTGATTAATATGAAGCTTTGTTTTTTTCCAAATATTCATAACAGCTCACACGTTTACCATCACTATATCCCTAATACTCATCTCCTCCTTTTTCTGCTTTTACGTATAACCTCATAATTCTGCATAATTATTCAAGACATGGATCCAAAATTAAAACTTCTGTTCATTCCTGACTTATACCTAATGAATAATCGCAGACAGCGCTTTACAGTGTAGAACAAATAAGTACACTTCATGTAATTGTCATACTAAACTAAGTTTTTAATATCACGATTTCTAAAAGGAGCAAGTAATATGGGCAAACCCAGACTTGAAAACAATCCATACCAGAAATAAAGAAGCCGCACATTCGCATAATGGTTATTTATTCCAGTTTCAGTTTTTCTGTTTACCTGAGTATTTATTTAAACTATTAATAGGGAAAACAAGGAAAAACTTGACTCCTCTGTCTCCCCAGTGGTGAAACGAGCTTTCCTTTCCACCCGGACCAGATTCGCTGCCAGCCGCCTGTCTCCTCACTGAATCGCATCCATTCACCCACATCATCATCATCTTTACTCTCATCGTTTCTCCTTTTTCAATATACCTTTTCTCAGTAGCTGCAGTAATGTAGTCATTTGATAATATCATCCAATTATTTTTATTTAGTATAAACTGTTATTTTTTTTCTTCAGTTGGCTTTTTTTTGTAAAACTTTACAAAGAGATGCTTTAAATGATTTACAGCTATTACACTTATCCTAATCGGTAATGTATAATAATGCTATTCAACAAGATACTATCAAATAGTGTTTTTGAAAGCAGGTATTTTCAGACTAATTTTGAGCTATCAAAAAAGAAAACTTGCAGTGCAACTTGGACGAGTCCCCGCAAGATTTCCTATAAGAAACAAGCAAAAAAACAGGACAGTATGTGCTCCTACATTAAATATATCAGCCTCACCGAATCAGTCAAACTGTATTTAAAAACAAGCAGCAGTGTTGATGCGTTCGGTCTGCTTTGGGTCAGTTAAGGTATGTATTTCTTTTTAAGGCCTCTGAGAACTGCTCTGACCTTTTTTCACTTCAACCAGACCCTTTTAAAACGGACTCTCGGCTTTCTATTTATCCAGCTATTTATGTCCAAATGTGGTGAAGGAGTGTGTGTTTTCACTCTCTGTGTGTGTTTGTGTGTTTAGTGAACACGTGACCGTGTGTGTCTACACATGTACATATATGTCTTTTTCTGTGTTGTATCTGTGTTGTCAGTGTGCTGCTGGGGTTTGAGTGGGTTTTCATCTTCACTTGTTTGTCTTTGTGCATGTGTGTTTTCTCAGCATAAACCATTAAAAGGGAAGGGAAGCTGGTTGTGGAGGGAAAAGTGAATGAATGGCGGTGTTATTTATTTGGTTTGGCTGAGAGGAACTTTAGCAGTGAAAAATCACCCGCCGTATCACTAATTCCGTCCTGTCGGCCGCTGCCTGTGGGACTAATGGACCCCGAGAAGGGACAGAAAGGAAGCCTGTGTTTGTGTGTCTGTTTGTGTTTGTGCGTGTGGCAGAGTTTGTATTCCGTGTAGCTTTTTTCACACGTGCATCGCAACCCTGGGCTTCTCTAGAGATTACCCGATTGACATAAAACGTTTTTTAGCCAGCTCCGTACAAAGTGTGCTTGACGACAGGTTTGCGATTATGCGAGGACAGCGCAGGTAATAGTCTGGTGAATTTGTCACAATGAAGCGATCATCCTTTGTCCCACCTTGTGCCTCCTGCGTGTTTTTCCAGGTGTGAGATTTCCTGCTATGTGATAAACGTGAGTCCCGAAATGATGCCTCTGGTATTTTGTAGACTTCATGCTTGTCTCCATGCATGTGTGAGTGTGAAATGTGTAGGCAGCAGTGTGTTTTAGAGCAAAAGAGGGAAAGTAGATGTGACTGTGATATATGTATATTATCTATTTATGGCATGTATGTGAGAGCGAAAGAGAGACAGGAGTGTGAAGCAGATTTCAGCAGTCTTCTCAGACCATACCTGCTCAAGTCAGATGTATCACACTCAGTTCTTACATTAGCTTCAACTTTCCCAACATTTTGATTGGCTCAAAGGTCAGCATTGCTTCACTGGGATAGCTGAGAGTCCAGGGGCTTTGACCATGTATGGAAATAGTCCTGTTATTTTACATGAACATATTCATTGCTAAAATATACATATGATCTGCTTGCAAAATAAGCAAATGCATTATAGAGAGATTGAGGAAATCCTATGAAGTAGTCTGCAGGGAGCTTATGCAGGGAAAACAAAAGGTTGTGTTGAAACTGAAGGTTGACCAAAACAAGTCTCCTCAATTTTACATGTTTTTTTTAATGCAACAAGTAAATATAGAGTATATTTGATGGTTTTGCAGTGATTTGACGTAAAAAAAATAATGAATGAGCTCACAATTCAATTCAGTTTTATTTATATAGTGCAGATTAGCAACAGCTGTCACCTTTAAGTGTTTTTTATTTTAAGGCAAAGATGCTACACTATTAAAAAGAAACCCCAACAATCAAAATACCCCCTATAAGCAACCACTTGGCAACAGTGGGAAGGAAGACCTGTTTCAACAAGAAGAAACCTCTGGCTCAAGAAGGGGCAGCCCTCCACCATGACCGGGGCTGAGGGACAGAAGAGAACAGCATGCAAGAATTGTCCACTGAGGAAAATCCTTTTATTGTATGAGTTACATATTTGTATGGGTAAATAATCAATATGTATGTAGAACACTACTTCTAAAAGCCTATGATGTGAACTATGGGCGACCACTGCGATCAGGTAGTGATGAGCAATCACAAAGCTTTTCAGAGCAGCACCCACTCTACAACAGATTTCACGTAGTCAGCGACCTCCGACAACCATTCACCAACCAACTGGGGAATACACAGTTTTCCATAGTGACAGGAAGTTGTCTGTAGGTTGCTGTTAGGTCTCTATACCTGTGTAAGATGGGCTTTTATAGTATCAGAATACATTTAGATGCCCTGCTAGCTCTACTCTCAGCACCACTTAAGTTAACTTGACATTCATGTGAGATAGCTGCTTCTCACAGTCTGTGCAGGTCTATCTACAGTCATGTGAAATGGAAAGAAATGAAGCGTGCCGTTGCTGGATCGATAAAAATGGCCAACATCCAAAAAAGCACCAATATTGGAAATTGTGTGAATATAAAGGGAAAATATATTATTTTATATTTGACTGTATGAATGGGTGAAATGCCTTGTGATAAAAACAAACCCCCCCATCTCTCTGCCATTTCATTTCAGCCTTACAATGCCCGAGGGTTCAATCCATTTGCCACTCTCATAAGTCATGTAATTCTTATAAATGGGCGACGAGTTTTAATTAACTGTCTTTATGAGCAAACACGCCATAAGGGGTTTTGTTTGACCTGTTAGGCTCATTCAACTTCAAACAAAACCCAGATGGAGAAAAAGGAAGGCAGGTGCTTGTCAGGTGATAAATGCTTCATTTCAAAAGGCAATTTACAAACTGCTGTTTATCTTATCTGCTAGGTTTTCATGTAAAGGGCAGAGGAAGATGATTTAATTCTGAGTCATGCTTACTATAGAGTTCAGTTTTCAACACTGATGACTACCTGCTGGCATATAAAAACTTATGTTTAAAAAGTACTTTCATAACATGGTTTTTGGGTGATACACTTATTCGCATGATGCGTTACATGAACCAACAAACACTGATTTATTTAAACAAGCAAAAACGCAAAGTATTAAGGTGAAATTGTGTATTGAGAGCACCTTCATATTAAAATGTAGTTTATAATCAGGCTTATGATGTCGTGTACAGTTATATGGAAGGTTTTCTTCCCCCTATTGTTGATTTTCTTTTTTGTAAATATGTCATAGCTCCTCCCCACCTTCTTAATTTATGAACAGAAGACAAAAAAAAAACTCTGGGATGGAAAATTTTCAGACGTACCTTCGCCTTCCCTTCACCATTATTAGCATCTAGAGGAAACCAGTCGGACTAGTTATTTCCCAGTCCTGTTCTGTTTGCTTTCAACCAGCATCTCACTTGCTGCACCTACACTGTTAGGTGAACTTTAATTGAAACCACTGAAACGTTAATGTTGGCTCATGATCAGTTTACCTTCTTATCAAATATGAAAACAGCATATGCTTTGGGATGCTTGGTTTTTTTTTAAGCTGAAATTGGAAACTTCCTCCTCAGAGGCTCACGCTGAATGGAAAAACACAAAAGTCACTTCCATGATAAAATCTGAGGGAATTACTGTAGACATTGTTTAACTCTAAAAAAAACAACAACCCACATTTATATCTTACTCATTCACAAATGTGCAACCTTTTTGAAAGGTGAATTACATTTTTATTTTCAAAATTAACTATTTGTGACACTTCCAACGTGACTCAGTTTAGCTCTTCTCTATTGTCTTTAATATCTAAATAAATCTATCCCTCTTCCTTATCCTAACCAAAATTTGCTGCTTCATGGTGGGCTCAGACTACACAGTAGTATTGTCTGTTACTTCGGTCCCTCTGTGATGTTAGGTGATATTTGTGATTGAGACTCAACAGACTGAATGTTGCTCCCCAATCAGTCATGCTTGTTTGCCTTCAGGAGGAGGTATGCGACCAAAGTGGTGTGTGTGACAATGGCTGCCCACCAGTGTTCATAGTTCCAACCTAGCTACACTTGTAACATCATTTCTCTTTGGTTTTTGCCACTTTTACAGTTGCAAAGAACTAAAAAGTAGAAAAAAATTAAACAACTGGTGACACAGTCTGTGCTGTAATTGGTCGGTATCGTAGCAGTCTGTGACCTTCTGAGGCTCGATAAGCTCTGTAATGCTGTCAGATTAATATTCCTCAATGCAAAATTTTGAAGACTCATCACCTACAGTACAGAATATCATTGAGAATCTGGAGAAATCTCTGTATGCAAAGGGAAACGCCAAAAATCTGTATATTGGATATAATATGCTGGATTCTGGATGCTCGTGATCGTCAGACCCTGGGATGGTGCTGCATCAAAAACAGGGTTTAACATGGTTCTGTCATTAAAATCACTGTGTGGGGTTGGAATCATTGCCTGCAAACAAAGTTTTCTGTGCCATCCATAAATGCAGGTTAAAGCTCTACCATGCAAAGAAGAAGCCATATATGTGAACATGATCCAGAAATGTTCCTGTCTTCTTTGGAGCAAAGCTCATTTAAAATGGACTAAAGCTAATTGGAAAACTGTTCTTAAGCCAGACAAATGTGAAAAATGTGGTTCAAGGTTCAAGGTTACTTTATTTATACCCATATGTAAATTTGCTTTACAGAAAAATTATAGCATTTGGCATCCATTCACAAAACACACACACCCATTGAAACCTGACAGACACATATTTGGTCATATTTGGTAAATTGGATTCCTCATCCTCTACATCCTCATCCTGAAGAGGAAAGGAACCACCCAGCTTCCTATCAGCGCTCAGTTCAGCAGCATGGCTTCAGCAGAAGAGTCTGGGTGCTGAACTGGCCTGCCTGAAGTCCACACCTTTCACCAGCTGAAAACATTTGACACATCGTGAAATGAAAAATAAGGCAAGTATGAGCCAGGACTATTAAGCAACCAGAATTCTCTGTCAAACAACAAGTCCAACAGATTCCTGTCTTCTTGTCCTCAGGTCGAATTCATTTACAGACAAAGAAAAGGGGATGCTACATGGTGGTAAACATAGAGATGTTGCTGCCATCAAATTCAAAAAGAGATAATGTTTTTGTTAAAATTATGAATTTTCTGAGATTTAACATTTGATATGTTTTCTCAGTTTGAAGTGTACAAAGGAAATGATGGACCTACGCATGCTGATGTCACGTATAAACATCATTATAAAGATAGCTATGCAGTATATACAATGCGTATGGGACTGAATCGGTTAGAAGGCAGAGTTTTCACTGAGGTAAAATGGCTGCTCATTCATTCATATGTGAGTGCATATATATTAAGGTCAAATTTTTGCAGATGCCTGCTTTTAACACGGTTATAGAGATACGCTCAGCTACTGCTCAGCCAGGCCTGAATGAGTCTATAGATACAGACGCTTCTGGCCCGACGAAGGTTCAGGAGAAATTACGATGGGGTGAAATGCAACCTTTATGAAAGAAACATTGACTGAGCTTGATTGCCTGAGATGATGGAGTTTGGGCAGAAAGCAGAGAGCGGCTCAGTGTGGACAGCAGGAGACGACAGGAGAGGAAGCTAAAAAGCAGTGGGCCGTGTTAGACGAGACAAGGTTTGCATCCGTCCATGGACACCTGCTCAGGTATAAACATTCAAGCGTGCTAATTCTCACAAAAGCAAACTCACCGCCGCTGACTTGCGCACATGTAGTTTTTTTTGTAATTAGGAAAGAAAGAGAGAAAAAAAGTGGGGCAGCAACAGACAGAAGAGACAGAGAACGAGAGGGGAATAGGGAGAGGGATGTGCTGCAAATGTGTGTGTGACTCATGCATGAGTACACATTGTTAGCACGGTGAAAATCCTCACAAGTTCCTGGAAGGAATTAAAATGGCTGACGTGACACCAGGATGCAAGACTGCTCTGCATGGCTGGTCCCACCCCTCTCCTGATCCATGTCAGGGTGTGTGCATGTGTGTGTATGCACATGTGTGAACGTCTGTGTATTCATCCAACTGCTTAGTAGCACTTTTTCAAAGCTGCTTCCACCTGAAACAGTATTTTGGTGGAAAAAAAACAACTTACATTCTTCAAGTAGCAATGATGCCAAGTTAGTATTTCCTGTAGCCAAAAAAGCGTTTAAAAGAAGTGCAGAAATACTATTATTGTACTACTCTGTCAAAGGCAGTATTTCCTATGAAAACGCAGCTTTTTTGTCAAATGCAGTGGTGTCTCACAGTTGGACCCACGGTGTCCTTTGCACCTGTAACACACAACGCTCCCATCTTGCCACATATGGACTGCTGTAAAGATCACATTCATGTTGCACTTAAAAGTATGGAAAGGTGTCATTTTTTTTAAAGAGCTAATGCTGTAAAAGGCCGTCTTTGAAGTGAAACCACAAACATGTTCTAAATCCAATCAAGCATGTTTTAGCGGTGCCACTCAGACTAAGCTGGTGGAAGCAAAGAGAAAACATCAGTAAAAATGAAACAAACCAGCAAGTAAAAAGAAAGCAAAAGTGGGAGCTCTCAATCGGGGGACAGCCTTAAATCACTCATAACCAAGCCTCCTAATACAGACTTTACTGCTCTTTAAAAGATTAAAACTCTTTTCTTCTGGCATCTAATAATGCATGTGCTGCTGCATCAAAGCACTGATGCCAAATGACGCACTGTGCACATCTCTGGGTTGCCAGCAGCATCTGACAGAATGGCAGTATTTGATACCCTGGCATGAGAACATGTTGAACCCACAGGTCTGTGTATAGTTTCATTTTTGACTGCTCTGCTAGTGATATAAGTATGGCAAGCGAATCACCATTTTGTTGTCAAACTGTAGCTGATGGTGTTGAGATTAGATTTTGGCAAACGAAATTCCTCTTTCGTGCATTTTAAAAACACGAAACCAGAAAGCTAGCAGAAACCATGTCCCTTGCCTTTAGATTCTGCATGTTAGCATCAGATATTTGTCGTAGAGATTGCTTGTCTGCTAGCAATGTCACAAGATTGTAAGCTGAAAGTTGTTCTGGGAAGCCAAATGAAGAAACAGCCGGCACAAAACAAGCTAAGGCGAAATATGATGTTGATCGAGCGCTCTCGAGCAGATCACTCTGTTAGAACTCAATGTTCCGTTGAAGCACCACATTTAGGAGTCTAAGAAGAAGAAGAGAGCAGAATATGTGGAGGCTGTGAAAGGGCAGGCTGAAATAGTGGGTGGCAAATGAGGTACGTGCCCACTCAGGTGGGATGGAAAGGGTTTGCAGTTCAGCCCTTCTGAGGAGCCAAAAACACGCAGGGCAAAGTCAGGGTGAGAAGTTTTAGGGCGATTAATTTGGCACCAAGTGTTGTGTCGATGTCAGGACAGGATTGACATACATATCATACTACTACCGAGATACAAGCAGAAGCTTTATCAATGCCACTAAGTCTCTTGACTGAGGTTTTGTAATGTTCAAACATCACTGCTGATGAGTCCAGGAGCATCAAAGTCATGCTAAAAGTGGGATTTTGCAACTCTGCGATGTCCTTGTGATTGTGACACAACACATTGATTAATACCATGAATGTTTCAGCTCCGGGTTTTTATTACATTTTCCATGTCCCAGGTTGCCCCTACCGCGGTGCAGAAGCCCTGCCCTCCCTTCAAGCTTCCTCCGTGTTGATTTGATCTTTATTTGGCCTTTTTACCACAGCTCTTTGAATAAAGCTACTCAGCACCTTTACGGGAAGCACACAGCACAGCATCACAACTGGTCCCCTCATGCTTCCAAACCAAGCTTTTCCAAATTGGTTTTCACAAAACCTGCTAATTTACAGGGACGAGTTTAGAAAATCTCCCTCTCTCTCTCTTTCTCTCACTTCAGGATGACTTTCAGTAAGAGTCGTGGTCCCAGAGAAGGTGATTCTAAATTTAAACCTACAAAAAGGTAGCTTTGTAAACCCAGATGTGGCTTCAGTGGGGATCTAGAAGGAGAAGATGGGGGAGAAAAGTTTCAGAGAGCAAGATGAAGAAGGACTGTGAATCTTGTTTGCTCAAAACCTGTTAGTAATCTCGACAGGACTCTCTTCTTCTTGAGGTAATATCCAAAAAACGTGTTTATTTTTACATCCTAAACACAAAGGAAGCGATATCTAAGAGAAACACACATCAACGCAATCTAAAGCTGATTTTTTAAAAGACTTTCAGTTTATTTCACTGTGAGCGTGATCCTGTTTAGGTCTCTGAGCAGCAGCAGTGCCTCCGGTGATGCAAATACTGGCAAGTGTTTTGTTACAAAACCAGTTTTTCACATTTTAGCATCTTAACCTTAGCCAGATCATTCCCAGTTTTCATGCTAGGATGTTGTATCTGTGTAAAATTAACTTTATGTTTAACTTTCATTGTAGAAGTTAATATTAAAGTTCTTTCTTTTTTCTTTTTTTTTTTTTTACAA
>VUQG01005505.1:0-10096 GCA_015106755.1 Etia nguti | reverse complement strand
GGCAGCAGTCCCCCCCCCCCCCTCATCTCCTACCACTGGCCTTCAATCCTTCCCCCTGCTTTTTTCGTCCTTCCACCCACCTCCTCATCATCATCCCCCTCCTCAGACCACGTCCATTTTAGGTAGGAAAAACAGTCTGACGGATGAACAGACAGGATGGATACATCCATAACACGACTTGGCCCATTAGAGACACCAGCACGCGCCAAACCATATTACACTGTGTCCAATCTGTCGCCACAGACCGGCCTTGTTTTTCACTGTTTTTGATGGAAAGCACATGTTGCTGCACTACACACAAGAAGGCACGATGTGTTCAAAATGGCAATTTATGGCTTTATCTGTGTCTACCAAGAGATGCTGAAGAGGTACTGATTGAAATGTGGTGCTGGGTGTCTGACCTTTGATCTCGGAAGCTTAGGACACAACATAAAACATATCCTTTTACTATGCTTACTGATATTATTGTTACAAATGGCAGTCAAATGAAAGCAATGCTTCTCCTAAGAGCAAACACACAATACCTGTATGTGTGAAGTTTTTTTTTATTGAACTTCATTGCTGTGTTATTGCTCGGTTAGGTTGGAGACAAGGAACTAGAACACATATTAGCCAGCTGTGTTGTACTGATTAATGAGGGAAGTGGTTCGCAGCAGTTTCAGCTGGCGGGTGGCAGCCATATCACTCTCCTTATTGTTGTAGTAGAGATAATATTACTTCCTACCCACAGTTAAGCTAATGATCTATACCGGCTAAGTCAACTAGTGGCCAGCAGTTGTTGGTGCAGCAGGATTAATATCAGGAAAACCTGGGAGTAGCCATGGAGTCAGACATGGAGGAGGAGCCGGACCCAGCAGCAGGCGATTCATAATGACCAATTGCTGCGATACTTTCTAGAACATGTATTTTACGATTGTGGTGTTGTGGACATAGTATTCTGCGGTCTGCTAATTTATTTTGTGTGATTTCTGTTTTTTGAATACCCTGGATTTGGTTTATAAATTGAGTTTTAACTATTTCCCTGTGTCCTCCTTTGGTTTTTATTTAGCTGCTCTTCACCTGATGGAAAAGGACCTCTTACTCTCTTTTACACCTTTAGCTATTGACCTTTGATCCTACTTAAGCTCAGTCACTGCATGTGTCTATAGCAGACTGGATTGGGTATCAAAAGGAATGTGAGTACTTCCAAGAATTAGTCGAGGATTAGCTCTGTTTTTTGGAACAGGAAGAAGAGTTGCTGTAGCGTATTCATTAGATGTAGAAATTTCTTCTGAGCTGCTGTAGTGAACGGGCCGACCATCTTTGACGGAGCGGTTAAACACACATCTTGCTCATAGTCCATAAATTTATCAGGTCTATATGAATAGCTAACAGTTAGCTGATGCTAACTAAACTAAACTCATTTTTGCTAGACTGCCTAAATGCAGATGTTGTTCTTCCTTGCACGTTTGACATTTATCGCAGAGCTTCGGGTTCATTACCACCACCATCTGGACTGGAGGAGGGTTCGCCTTGATTTGCATGTAGCTGGGAAAACAAAGATGGTATGCAGTCAGATCAGAACCAGTAATGGGGGAGTCTCTCATGTGTGGGTGTTAATTTGAGCTCCCTGATAAGGGTGGCTACACAGTGGGGAGGGTGATGAGGGTGACTAATCTGCCCCAGCTGGGTGCTCGGTGCAGAAGCGTCTAAGTGAATGTGTGTGTCTCTGCATGTCGCTGTTAATTGGTGCTAGCCAGGGGCCTCTGTCAATGAAAGCACTGGACAGACAAATCAGTAACAGGTTAGTAAAAGCAACCGGGACCCTCAGGTTTTTCTGTAACAAGTCTTTTAAGGGAAGTGGGAGTCAGAGAAGCTAAGGGAGTTGGTTACATAGACGCTACACGGGTTCTGGCAGAGTTTTGCAGCTTTGTACTGCCACCAGGGGGCAGTGTCAAAAATACGTGAAACAACTGGTAATGTGGGGAATCATGTTTATTTGTTCTGGTGTTGATTCTTTAGCTTAACCTCTGCAACTGAATGAAACAGAAGTCATAATATGCAAAGAACTTTTTTGTGTTGAAGTGAAACAGAGTATCAAAAACTGGAACTTAACTTTCCACTGCACAACCTGCGCATCACATGATGCTTTTTTATCTTTGATTTTTTTGCACTTCTTCTCCGTGACAAACTCTTCTTCCATTAGACTTGTAAGAGCTGTTCTGGTGGCACATGACAGCCCAACACCTTACTTCGGTACTTTTTGTTGGTTTTTCCTTTAATTTATCACTTGTCAATATTTTATTTGATAATGTGGAAACATTCTTCAGAAGGACTTTTCAAAACTCTAAAATTTCCCAAACATCTGCTTTGTTATCAGCAAAATCTGTGCAAAAAATGATGAAGGTGCAAGTTGTCCCAACCCTACGGCAGATAGCGAGAGTGCTGCCAATCAAGCATTGCCTGTACAGGCCCGACAATCATGAGACAGCCAGAATTACCTGTACACCTGTTCCTGCCTCTAGACAGGTGCAAAGACCCAGAACACCTGTGCAGATAGACAGTTACATTTAAGTGACAATGTTCTGTTTTTGTTTTGATGCGTTATAGGCATACGCACCGTTTTACACCTTTTTGTTTGACAGCTCCAATCTTCTCAATCTATTGATTACTTTGTGGTTGAAGCTATGTGATCAAAGACACATCAGCAGCAGCTGCTGAGAGAAGAAAGAATCTTCAAGGTTCCCGACCCTCACTTTCCCAGGTGGTCTAAGGATTTAAACTCGCTCCTCTAAGTTTTCTGTTACTTTTGTGTCTGCAGCACTACAGGCCACAGCCCCAGCTGTTATACGGTCCCTACTTACATGTATGTGTGTGTTTGTGTGTCCAGCTGTACACACACACAGCTAATGAACTAAGTTCCTGGTTGCAGTTGTCACTGTGGTGTGACTATCACAGTACCTTGGGTCAAAGGGCACAGAGTAGCTTGATTTGAGTTGATTATGGTCTGAAGCAGTGTGAGAGGGCAAATTTGAAGAATCTCTTAAAAACTAGAAATTAAGTGGTTTCCACTTTATTTTTTGATGTATTTTAGGATGTGGTTAATAGAAACAAAGTGGGAAAAAAATTAATATTTCATGATTTGTGTGGGGACTTTCTGATTTATATGTGACACTGTGATATTCAGAAAGATGCTTCCTATAATGAACTTATCAGTCCACTTCTCCTAAAACCCCAAATGTTTGTGGCGTCATCTATAACCCTAGAAACACATATGTTTTATAGCAATACAGGCTTTGAGTTTATTGTAATTTTGCATTTTTAATTATGAAGGGGGTTGAGAAGACTTGAATTTCCAATTAGATGGGTTAAATTCTTTTGGGTTTATACAATGTGTTTCGGTTATATAGTTAGGTCTCATTATTTGTTGGACAAAAAATGCTGTTTTAGTTTTGCAGCTGCATAACACTGTAAAAGATTTTAAATCAAATAATCAGTGTGTGGTTGAAGTGTGGCCTTTCACCTTTAATTCAAAGGTCTTTTACAAAATCGTTTGTAAGAGCATGAACTGTTCAGGAATTACAGCCATTCCCCTTTGTCAGAAGCTCAAAATTCATTAGCTGACTGACAAGCAGTTTCATGGACAGTTGAGGCTTGCTCCTGTGTTATTTCATGATAAATGAAGCAAATTAAATACCTGAAGTTGGTTCAAAATGTTAATTTTATAGCTTTTCATTTTAAATACGGCCCAAAGAGATGCGAGTGCAAATGAGGGAGGTCATCATTAGGCTGAAAAAACCAAAATAAACTCATCTTGGAAAAATCTAGGACTGGTTAAGTTAGCAATCTGGTGCATTCTTAAAACAGAGGATTGTACTGAACAGCTCAGCCACACCAAAAGGCCTGTAAGACCCCAGAAGACAATTAAAGTACATGATCACCAAATAATTTCAACTGTTCAACTTCACAACTGAATCCGAAACGCTCTCGATGAGGTAAGTGTATCTTTGTCAAAGTCTACAATCAAGAGATGCCTTCATAAATGAAATAATAACTGCTCTATAGCATGTCAACAGTTAAATGTATTATAATTATAACTTCCAGGTGTGACAATATTGTGATCACAAACACATTATTTTTCAAAATGCTGTTTTAGGTGATGTTTCTCTTCTTTCCGACAACTTCCCAGGCAGTGTTTCGTTGGTTTCGTAACCTTACCTCTGGAAAGTGCAGAAATCTCACTCCTGTGCATAAAGGGCTTCCATTTCATTCATTTATCTTATTTTACTACACACCAGCTTACAATTCTGATGAGTTTCTAATGTCCACAATGTAACTTTCAAACCCAAAAGAAACATCTGTCTTCATATATTCATATATATATTAACTCAGACTGGTGTGAACAACAGTCCCATAATGCAAAGCGTTGGTGACTTCACAAGCTCTTCAGCCTGAATACTTGAGGATCAAAATTAGCTCTCCTACTGATTTAATCAAATTTAGCCACGTTCTGAATTTTGGTTTAAAATTGGATGGAAGTGGCATGTTTGCATTTATTCTTTTATTCACAGCATGCGTTGAGTGTGATAGACTCTTACTGTTTGGATTCTCTGCTATGTTATAAAACCCAGATGTAAAAGTTACAAACTATGTTTCATTCTCACTGTAATTTGCATGTATACATATATTTAGCTGTTGATGCAAAAATGTATAAATTATTTTAAACTTCTTTCTAATGTGCTGCTTAGTCTGTTTTGCAAATGCTGGATTTCAGCATCTGAAAACAGGCTATTTATTCAATCCATCTGTCCATCCATCTATCTTTTGCTTATTCCATTCAGGGTCGCAGTAGGACGGAAAAGTAATTTCACTTTGTTCTGCCAAGAGTCTGAAGTGATTTCTGTATCTGCTTTAGTGGATAGTAACCTTTAATGTTTAAATGTATCCACTGTAAATTTTCAAAGCTCAAATGTGAAACTGTCATATTACAAATGAACAGCAGCACCAAGAGTACACTTAACACTGAAATAAATTTCAATTGAGTTAACATGTTTCTTTTTATCACTATGTGTAATAAATCCCAAGATTAACAGTTTTCTGCAACATTAATTTGAGTAATAACAGTAAAATGCAACAGTGTTGCACTTTACTGTTACTGGCGCTCATAGGGATCATTTTGCACAGAATAAGAGTCATATGCAGCGTTGTTGATAACCACTGCTAATTCATAGAAAGCCTAGCTGTGTTGAACTTCCTTTGTCGTGTACGCCTCAGATTGCCGCCCCGTTACCTAAGTGCATCTGCTAACAGACATTATCCAGAAATCAGATTTTCATATTTCATGATTATATTTATGCAGAAATATTAAAAAAAAAGGTCAGAAACATTCAGTATAACGCACGAATGAACATACACATTTACAAACTAAAGGATGCACATAAAATGTAACTCCTAGCAGGAAACCGGCAATTGGTATGGTACCTTCAATATGAACACCTGTGATAACTGATAAGATAACAGCAGGCTGAGTGTGTGCGTGCACATATATAATTGCATTTGTGGCAGTTATATAGGTGCGAAAACTCTCAAGCACATATGCACTGTAAACTGCAGGACTGTAGCTTTTACCTGTGTGTGTGTGTGTGTGTGTGTGTGTCTGTGTTTGGCAGGAAAATCATGCTTTGCTTTGTTTTTTTCTCTCTGAAAGCTGAGCTGTTGGCCTCTGGGCCATCACATTCACAGTTGTCTCTCTGAATTATAGACAGATAAAAAGTTACTAAAAGCAAATTTGGTTTTCCACTGGCAGAATATTAAACAATCAGCGGCTGAGTTGTAACCAAAGATTAATTCTTTGATTTGCTGTAAATATTTGCAGCAAATAATCAGTGTCACGAGGATATTTGCTAAGTCATGGCTGTTTTCCTTGCTCTTCTGCTGCTTCCTCACAAACAGATCAGTCAAAGCCAAGGTTAATCTGTATTTGATTAGACAAAATGATGTGTTTATTTATGTAAAGGTCTCGTTTAGGAGTCATTAAAAGTTCTCACAAGAGATGGAATTTATCAAATCATAATAACTTTTTATTTCCTTATTTGTTTTAACTGAATTCAAACTTTTTATTGATCAGTTTTAATTCAGTTAAGATTAAAACATGGGGAAGCGTAAGCTTTTCTTTAGACTTTTAGAGTTAGCAAAGATAGTTATTAGAATTTAACCACTATTTCACTGGCATTTATTATGAGCAACAACTCACTGTTAGTCTGAAGGAGTCTGTAGTGCTAACTTCAGAGTCCATGGGTGGATTCAGAGCTTGGGGTGGGGTGTGCATTGTAGGGTTTGACATATTGACAGGGCTGGTTTTAGTCTGCTGTATTTTTTTTTTTTTTGACAAAACTGCATTATATGATGCCCTGGGAATGAGAACAGGTTGTAGCAGGCTGACCTCTCCTCTGCACAGAATGAACTCTCATGGCTCAGATTGCACACACTGACCCACTGCTCTTAAAAACAAAATTGCACACTCTTATAGCACACAACTTGCTCTAAGTCATGAATGAAATAGAGAATATAGAGAAAATATGTTTTTTTGAATCAATTTCAGAAAATCCACTATATGTTCCACTAATCTTTTGGTTACAGAGCAAAGAAGAAAACTTTAGACCACAATTTCACCTTCCTAGCTCCAGGTCTACTGTTACACCTGACTCCCAGGTTGACCACTCATTCCTTCTACAACCCCACCCTAATACAGCAGAGTCAAACCACAGAGAGTGGTGCGCTAAGTTATGAGCTTTAACATCGATGTTGCTTGTGTAGAAAATCTTCTAATTATTGCTAAATGACAGACAATATTATTTGTCAGATAATGCTATTAAAAACAGTCCAAACATGGTAAAGATGTCCAGTTTAGTGACTGATTTAGCAGAGGTGAAGTCACGCACCTATATGAATATGAAGAGTCGAAGGAGCGGCATCCCTGGTATCAGACACTAGGCTGTCCACCCAATCAGAAGACAGAAACACAATCTGATATTATTCTTGATTTTATTTTCTGTTGGCTAAACAAAAAAAATCAATTTATTAAGTTTTGATTTGATGGAAAAAGCACACTTTTATGCAGATTAGGATAATAAATGCATTATGTTTGGGTTTGGGACTGTTTGCTGTGGAAGCAATTTGATGGCACCCACTTATTGGCGATTGCTCTTTAACCCTAGAACACTATCGCTGGGTTATTTTCACCCGAGCAAATACATTTACACGATTTCACTCTCCTGCAGCTGTTAGCGTGTCGAGGAGACTGTGCGTTCACCAGGGAAGTCTCAAATGTCCCAGGAATGTGTGGACCAAAGACCAGCTTTCCAGTGTTATTATTATTATTTTTTTTTAGGAATTTTTTTGTTCTTGAATTCCTAATTTTTCTGTAATTTTGGAGCATTATTTTAGGATTCACCCATGACACTTTTTTTCATTTTGTTAGACATGGCACAGTTGAAAGTAAAAGAAGACCACTCTAATTTGTCATGTCCCGTCGTATTTTTATATATTTTGATGACAAGTACTTTTTGTTGGTCATATTATATCTGGTAAAAATCACCTGGCATTAGTGATTATGTTACTATTTATAGCGATAGTGTTCTAGAGTTAATTAAATATGAAGATGTGATGGAAATAATTAGTAGCTGAAACAGTGTCTCTTTTCATGTTCGGTTTATCTGACCTCACTGAAATCATTATTTGAATTGGGTTAAACAAACATTTAAGAAAAGGCAGTGAAAGTTTTGCTTTTTTTGTTTTGTTTTTTCCTCTCCAACTCTCAGACTTGCTGTCCAAAAGCTTATTTCGTCTTCTGCCCGGTTTCTAAATGTTACAGAGCAAGCTCGGAGGATTTTGGACAGAGCAAACACTACTGCTTTGTCTGATATCAGTTAAAAAACACAAAGATGAAAACTGAGCAAATACAGTAAAATCTTTCTCAAGGGAACCCAACTCGGCCAAAGTGGTTACAAGCTGAGAACCGTCGTGCTTCTTACCCGGTCAGAGCCAGGTTCAACACAACAGTTTGACACATCGCTCTATCAGCTTCTGTTATTTGGCAAAGGATGGGCACCCTGTCTTTGTCGGTTTGAGACCCAGAGACAACCTCCGACATGCTCTGTGTGTCTCTATATGTGTGTGTGTGCAGAATATGTGCCTTAGGCTCAGTGTGTGTGATTTACAGCAGCAGACAGTGGTAGCTGTCATGTCAATTCAAGTAGTTGTTGTCTTAAAGTCTAGCCAGTCGCACACACACTCTCGCACACTTTCACAGTGTGTTTGACCCGACACATGCTCTCCAGATGTTGGTTGACATTCCTGAAGGTCTCATCACACTTGTGGACAATTTATGTCTCCTCACACCATCCTGACACTGTCACAGTCCACTTGTGGTTTTGTTGAACCTAAAAGTAGCAATGAAGAAACAACTGCTTGGCTTCGGGAACGAAACACACTGACCTGTAACTCTTTGTTTTCTAATCTCAAAGCATGAAAATTGTGGCTGAAAATTGGAGGGTGTGTTAGCAACAAACCTGCCAAAAATATCAGTGAAGAGAAGCTCCAAATCGCAATGTTATGAAAACATTCTGATCCAGATGTTCTGAAACTGTCATTTTTATCTTCACACAATTAAAGTACCTGCATGTGTCTGGATTATGGGAGGAAGCTGGCGTTCCCACACAGAACCCACTCAGATATGGGGTGAGCGTGCAAACAGAAAGGTCCTGGCCAGATGGCGGATTCAAACCCAGGACCAACAGTATTAGAAAATGGTAAATGCTGTTTATACCAATATAAACACTTTTAGTTCAAACAGATGAATTGAATTAAATGGAATGTATCCCCACTGTATAAATAAGCTATTAGATCTAAGTTACTTTGGTTTTTTGGTGTCTGATAGCTCTGTTGACAAGTAAATACCATGCTAGCCTTCATGTTTGTGGCCAGCTCAACACAGCACATTCGTAAAAATGTGGTTTTGTACATTTTTTATGTTCTAAACAGCATGACAGTTGTTCTTTTTTAAGGTTTTTAAGCTGTTCTGAAGTCACTGGCATCATTGGTGTGTGCTGTGACCATTGGGAGTTTCAGTTATGTTAATGTAACATCAACTTTCCAGGATCCTAAATTTCTTGGCAGAGAACTCCATTGCAATGAGACTATCTGTTGTTTAAGCTGTTTGAGTAAACGACGGCTTTATTGTTTGAGGACATTTATACTGAAGACACTCCACCAGCATTAGCCTCAGGTGAAATGTATCACAGTGGTTTGAGCTAGTTTGCATGATAGATCTGTCATTTAGATAGGCTATATGATATCCCTCATGTCTGGGAAGCAAAGGTGATTTTGTGAATCAAGGTTTATCAGAGTGATACAAACAACTGCGTGGGGCTTTCCCATCATTGTTGGATCTCCGGGTTCAGCGCCCGGCTTCATAAATCCAGCCTGCTGGTTTCTTCTGACACGTGAGAAAACAAAGTCCTGAGGAAATCGGTCTTCTCATCCACAGCACATCCAGACATCCTGAAACTACAGAGCTGAAATAGGTGTCAGCATATTAACCTGTGGTTTTTGGATCCACAAGAGGCTTAATTGAAATACCACAGCAAACAATCCATGGATTTTATTTTCAAATCTGCTTTGTCTAATGTTACAGGGAGGACTGGACAAACCCGGCAGGTGCTATGTGCAATCATAACAGAGACAATATTACTATAAGATAAGATAAACTGAAGCTTTAATGATCCCTCTGGGAAACTGGGTCAGTGCAAACAGTCACCGGACGCAAAAAAATTACATGAAAATTATAACAGGAAGAAGAAATCGAGCGGGAAATTTAAGAATTTAAAAAACTGATCTTTTGAAAAACAACAAACAATTTTAAAAGTTGAATGAATGACACATGAAAAAAACAGCGACCTATTTAGGGACCTTTCACCATTTATTTATAAAAGAACAACTCTTACACAGTTTGATCCAAGCACATTATCAAACAACAAGAAAAGAGCGCCATCTCAGCCCGCGACTCAGGGTTTAGAACCAGCAACCAGCTCACAAACCAAGCTCCCTTGACCTTTAA
>VUQG01005503.1:14643-40085 GCA_015106755.1 Etia nguti | reverse complement strand
TCGCATAAACAGTGCCATCATTGCCAGACCTGGCCCACATCTGGTTGACATACACTCTGCCATGACACCGGTCAGTCAGAAGTGCCAGTTTGATTCCAGATCTGGTCCAGACCTGCTTGCTATGTGGGCTGAAGTCAAGTTTCCTCTGGATGAGATGTGTTTGACTTTTTAAAGGGTTTGTCCACGGTGGCTATTAATAAGTAAGTCAGTTAAGAGAATGGGGCGAAAGATTAGTAGAATAAAGAAACAACAAATGTGTTTTCCATCAGGACCGATGCCCAGCATTAAACAGAGCCCGGCCCTGGAATCCCTGTTACACCATTTGTTTTAAATAAAAGAAGGATTTTACACCTGTAGGAACAAGAACAACAACAAAAAAAGTAAACCAGTGAATCATTGAACCTCTAAAGGATGTTTTAATGTGATACGGGGTCATCTCATGCTGTGCTGATTTGTGCAGGACTGCCCAAATTGGATTCCCACCATGGCTGTCACTGCCTTTAACTTCCTCCTACTGGTGTCTGTTGCTATGATGCCTGCAGCGGCTTTCTCGCATGGTTTCCAATTGACTTCAGAGGTTTTTGCTAAGAAGGTTGTCCACACGTTGTCATGTAACAAATGAGCTAAGCAGTACCATTACATGCAATTCCAAATTTCCTCCTTAGTTTGCTGGAGCATTTAGCTTTGCCTTCATCATATACTTTTTTTTTCTCATAAAGTTGATATTGCATTTGAAGCAAACATTTTGTGACATTTTTGCACATCAATCAGACTTGAAGGGAAGAACATTTGCATTTGAAGCCATGATTGTGCCCACACTGTGAACATAAATCAAACTCAATGTCCTTTTTACGCTGTTTTAGCCTCTACCAGCTCATTAGACCAATGATTGTAAACCTCTTAACATACAGATCCCAAACCTGTGATAGCTTTGGCTCTATAGCTTTCCTTTGCTTTATAAACCACTGTCATTTCTAAGTTGAGTTGCCATGGCACCTTTGCTTAAACAAACTTCTTGGCTGAAACTGACACTGGCAATAGTGACCCATCTAAGCATCAGGGAGTAGAGTCCGGTTAAGGGACACCCTTTTTCATGGAATTCTCACCAACTATGAACACCCAAATGGAAAACCTTCTAGTTTCTGAAGTAAAAATAGTTTAAGTGATATAATCAAATGTAAATTTTCTATGTACTATGTTGTACAGTGTAAAACGTTGCATTCAATGGAATCTGGTCAAATTTACTTTATACCAAGGATATTTTGTTTCATGATTACGTATTGCAACAAATAAACTTTATATATTTTATGTATTTCAGTTGAATTTTACTCATTATTATTAATTCATATTTATGAGTGCAAAGAATATTTTTTTATAGTGTAGTTTCCCTTTATATTTCCCCTGGTTATTCACCTCCTTGCGACAGTGCCTCTGTATCCCTTGCAGAGTGTCTTGCCTCACAATCTAAGAAACACTGCCTTAGAAGAGCCAGAGACATTCTTGTGATGGTAACATACCATACTTAGAAGTCGGCCTTCATTTCGGTATCAAACACTCATCTGTCTGTAAAGCGCTTGATTGTATCTTCAGTGATTGCATGGCTTTAAAAACTCTGTCCACAGACCCATAAACACCTGACAAAGTCATCAAAACAGCCTTTGTGGTAGTTCCTGGCACAGTCGGCGTATCCGTGACCACATTTCGTCATGATGATATACACATATAGACCAACAGAATCAAGAGGGGGAAACAATACCAGCTCTGGTGCACTATTGTGGCTTTTTAAATGCTTTAAGGTTAAATTATGTTCACCAGCTAGTTCTTGGCACCACCAAAGGGATTTTTGCAGCTTCAAAACCGAAGGTAGCTGCAAAAACTATAAAACCAAAACAATGAGTGTGGGCTTTGAAAAGCTGCATCTGCACGCCTGTGACAGATTTGGCTCTGTAGCTTCCCTCTCCTTCTTAAACCATTGCTATTTCTAAGGTGTGTTGCCATGGTTGCCTTTGGTTAAACAAACTTCTTGGGTGATGTTGACCCTGACTGCTTCAGATGAGGTTGGTCTCCAGAGAATAAGTTCTTGTCATCCCTATATTAGACTTTGCAAAGTCTTGCGCTTGTGTCACCACTGCATATTTCATCACAGACGTTGTTACTTCAGAGTGCCTTCAACATGTGTCCTTCTTTCACTCTTTGTAAAAGGTGGGAAATTCGGGTCAAGCTCTGTTGTGAAAGCAGACATTTTGATGTAACGTCTCTGCACTTATCAGCGAACACATAACCTGACATCACATCTTATTTCAACAAAGCATGAATTGGCTTACCAGCGCTGCTTGCATTCCTTCTCAACCGCAAAACACAATGGGATTTGCAGCATTTAAAAGCATACATTTTATTGGAGCTGTGCCGGCTGTAGCCCTCCTTTATGTGAGCCACACCTGGCTTGTAAATAAACTGTCTGTGACACAAGGTCGGTGCAGCCTTCGTTTAAATCCCTCATTAGTCGGTCTCAGTTTCTGTAGGTAAATGTGTTGAATAATATGGAACAAAAAAGAAAAAGAAAAAGCAGACTTCATTGTGGACAGGAGTCACCTGACAATCACCATTCCCCAGCAGGGGGCAGTGGTGATTGTCAGGTAAAGCTTTGCACTGCTGAGACTGCATCCTCACCTGATGTTCAGCATTACAGAGAAGCTGGAAGAAAAACCTTGAGGATTAAATAAGAGGAAAAATAAATAAATAAATTGAAAGACGTGGTGGTTCTTATGGGGGTATTGACACAGTTTTCAAAACCTACAGGCCAACCTGCAATTTTTTTTAAACAAACTATTTCTTAAAAGAGAAGACAGTAATGGTTTGTTGATATTAACTGTATAAACGTTCTAACTGTGATAATGATTTTCCTTCAAATATGTTTTCAGCCCATTTCTACCACAGAGACAGGTTACGTGGGTTCCTTGATGAGAACCAAGGCTGCTGTCGTTTTCTCTTCCTTTCCCAGTTGGGGGTCATTCTTAAAAAAACACCTTGAGACTGACTTCTTTTTTTCTTTTTTTGCCTGTCTTTACTGCCACCTTTCTTTGTTGCAATTTTAACACCATCTCCAAATCTATGTTATCCTCTGAGAATGCCAAAACAATTCGTGCTCTATGTGTGTGTGTGTGTGTGTGTGTGTGTGTGTGTGTGTGTGTGTGTGTGTGTGTGTGTGTGTGTGTTCAGTCTGTCTTGCCACAGTGACAAGAAGTCATACAGTGAACTGCAAAGAGTCAAGGGTTCCTCCAGTCTTTATGCACTGGGCTTAATGAGGACACATTCAGTCAAACAAAGAGAAATGAATCAACAAAAGACTGGACGCTGAAAAGAAGGCAAATCTGAAGCCCTTCCATCTGCCATTCACTCGTATGTACGAGGGCTGGGCTGTCCAACACAAGGCAAACTCTCCAGTAAAATTCCATCACTGGCAAACACTGGACTATGAAAAGTCAGAGAGGAAGAGCTATTTTTTTCCGAGTGCTGCTTTGTCGTCAAGCGGAAGGACACTCACATGTTTAATTATTTCCATTTATATCAAATGATAAGATTAAAGAGAGAATTACACTGAATGTGTGTGTGTGTTTTCCTGTATGATACACGGTCACATTTTTTTCATAGGAAGTATTATTCTAATACATTTTTGTTCAGTTCTCATCTATAATTGGATACCTCGTCACTGACTGGCTCTTATTTTGGTGAGTGTATGTAACTTTTGTGCACTTTGAGCCAAAAAGTGGTCATTAATGGGATAACTGCACACCAAAAGACCCTTTATTAAGCCCAAATTCACAAAGTCAGCTGATTTTAAAACATAATCACAAAGCGACCTGACTTAGGGACTTAGTAAGAGAAGATCATCATCACAGCTCTCTTCTTTATCTGTAGATAGACTCTGAACCAATGAATAGTGCTGGATGAGAAATCTGGATGAGATTCTTACATTCAATTTTTTAGCTCATCTGGTCCGATGAGCTGATGCCATGGCATCGGTTCTGCATCTTCCCTGATTTTAGTAACACTTAAACACATGAGTCTTCATCCAAACTATGCTCAGCATCTTATTTTGTATTTTACAGGCACTTTTCCATACACAGCATAACCTTCACCAACAGCTGAATACTATTTAAGTCAGCTCATTTAGCAGAGTCATTAACACAAGATTCTCAGTGCTAATACAGCTTGCATGCAGAAAATGATAAAGAAAGAACTTCACTGAATTCCTACTAGTTTGATAGCTCAAAATTATACCAAAAGCTCACCATCATCCCAACATCAGTAATACGGCAAATACTACAATGCGCTGATGTGTTCATATATTTACATGCTTTTTAAGGTCCTGGTGACAACTGACCTATCCATTCATCATTTTTCTCCAGCTGCCACAGGCAGGGTACATCCTGGATGTCTCCAATGAGGTCTGTTTTAAACTTCTGCGGGGAACCTATGTAGAGCCGATGACATACCTATGTAAGTGTCCAACATTGTCGCCCACCTTTGTGTGTGTCTGTGTGGGGTGTGTTACGTGTTATTATTAACATGTGATCATGTCCCAATGTTTTTTCCCTTCTGGAACCTCACTCTTTGTTGTGGCCAGTTTTTTTTGTGTGTGTAAACATATTTGTGCCTCTAGTTTTTCCACTTCTTTGTACATTCCCTCACATCCATTCTGATACTTTCCAAGAATTTGTTGGAATTTGTGAAGTCTTTATATTGATGCGATGATTATTACTCTTTATAATGAGGAGATGATTGTTATTCTCTTGGTGATGAATTCAAAATCTTTGGTGAAAAAGTAGTCGTAAACACACAAGAGGAATTGACGGTGCGGCCAGCAGTTCTAACCACTGCAATGGTAGAAAGAAATATGTAAAACCACATTTGGTGACAATGCGGTTTTCCGCATTTGTCATTTACAGTAAGAATACTGGATTCAGGAATTTTATAACTTTTATCATGTTGAAAGAAAGACGTAACCAGTGTGCCACTTGCAACCATCATCATTGTGACAACCAACCAACCATCCAGTCATAGTACCCCTGAATGTTTGTGGTGACATGCATGTTTGCAATCCGTCTTGACTTCTCTTTGAATTTTAATTCTGATCAGTTTGAGCAATACACTCAGTCGCTGACAAGGTGACCTCACTTTCTCCCCCTTACTTCACACATAACAATAACCTGTTTTTTGATGGATCATTAGCGAGATGAGCTATTACGCTGATGTTCTTGGCACTCAGAAGTCTGGCTTTTGGACAAATAGTTTTCCTTGAAATATGATAATATATGTTGAAGACTCTGTTGTAGTATGACATGTTTTGTAGCAACAGTGCCAGAGTCTTGATCCTGTGATACAACCCTTGAATTATTTATCTGTTCAGTCCTCAATCATACAAAACAACAGGAGATGCAGCAAAGAGCCATTAGGTCTCAGTTGCACAACACAGTTACACAACAGTAAATGGCTCGGGTTTTTGCATTGCAGTGTTTGTACATGCTGCAAGTTTGCTCTTCCTTTTACACGATATTGCAAACTAATACACAGGATTAGTTTGCTCTTCCTTTTACACGATATTGCAAACTAATACACAGGATTTCAGAAAAAGCGAGTGCCCTTTGCACTGCACCGAGGTGATGAACATTTCTTTCTGTCATCCTCTTTTAGCTCACTAATTTTCCATTGCCCACTCTTTTAGTCATAACAACCACATCATGAGGTACTCCAGATGAGTTCGGATCACAAGTTTCCGAGGCGTCCTCCAGATGGTTCGAATACATGAAATAAATCTGCACATTTAACCACATGCATGATATTTATGGTTAGTATTGGATTGGGTTCTTTTGCAGACACCAGCTCTTCATCCTTAACACCTCCACATGCAGCACCTCAGAGGAACTGAGGTGCTGCATGTGGATTATGAAGCCAACTTTATAATCCATATGACTAATACAAAATGTGTCAGTGGCCTCTCGAGTGCAGAGCTGCTCTATGTATTTCATAGTCTCTAATAATTCTAGATGCCATTAGCACATTTTCTGTTTCTTTATACTTTTTTTGTCATTTTTGGATTTATTTGGCCCTTCAAATAGGCTTAAACATCCGCCTGACTTAGAAATAACACAATAATTCCCACAACGGAAAGGCAGACAACACGTTACTGTCCGAGGGAAGATCCTGGAACAGGAACAAGTCAATGTTATGATTAATAAATCCCCCACAGCTTACAAAAATCACAGTGATGATGAAAGAACTTTTCCTAATCTTGTACATCTTTCAAGATTGGTAAATAAGCACAGAGCTTAAAAGAAGGTGTGAGTTGTGTAAATCTAATTAGATTTGACTGGATCACACATTTTGTCCTCAATTAATGCTGCTGACATTCACAACAGCGGACTTTCTTGTCCCCACTGAAATGCTTGTTTAAAAAACCCGTCCAACTGGCAAGAGCCCATTTTCAAATGCGGGATGTTGTCTCTTTGTTGTGGTAAGCACAGTGGTCCCAAGCACCGGGAGTGCACAAGGGACCTACATGGAGCACAGAAAGAAAAGGATTAAAGAGAAACAGTAAAGTGCAAGAAGAACAAACAGAAAGTAGTCTCGGCTGATTTAAGTCTCTTTATATCTGATGAACACCCTGTTGTCAGGTTCTCCCCATATACTCGTACATAAGAAATAAAAAAACACACAAGCATCAAAGAACCAGGACCCACATGTACCAAACATTTGTGTTTCATGTGCTCTTTTATGTCTTTGACCCAACAGCTGTTGGAGAGATGGGAGACAGTCTGCTGGGCCTTTTAAAGTGAGGGTAATCAGAGGGGTCTTTTTCACTGTCCAGTAATAATATGTTCTGAGTATCCATGGATAATAACACAATCACCTTAGGAAAACAAGGGTGATACCAGAAATGAAGTGAGGATGAAACATGCTTTTCCTGATCTGAATGTCCACATTAAAAAAATACAATGGACAGGCCACCCTCAGTCTTACCGATAACTTTATCTCCATGTTCCCAAAATAGTTATTTCTATTTAAGTGAACCTCCTCAAATTAAAGTTTAGATTTTAAAGTTTAGAACAGTCCCTAAATAACAAAGCTTGTCACTGGATAATATATATATCCGCAGTACATTTACCATGATGATTAAGCAATTAGTTTTGCATCAATCACTTTACCTGTTACATGTTAAGGAAATCTATCTGTTGGCTTAAGTATCGGAGTTGGTCTACTGCGGAACCGCAGAAAATCTGAAAGATATTTGATCAGGGGAATATCTCTTTGAAAGATCAAGAAGAACTACTCCACACAAAGCCAAGCTTCAAATGAAAGCCACATAAAAAAAACATGTCACTAATATAATTCAAATTTACATGCATGTGGACTTCCTTGACAATGGGCCTGTGTTTTGTTTTTATAATTTTTTGTACAATAATTAGAAAAATTATCCGTACCATCCATTTTCTGCCGCTTATCCATATCCAGGTTTGTGGTTGCAGCAGTTGAAGCACAAATACCCAGACCTCACTCTACCCAGCCACCTCCTCTGTGGGGGCACAAAGTGTTCCCAGACCAGCAGAGAGATCATCCAGTGTGTCTTAGGTCTGAGATCTTCTCCCAGTTTGCAATGCCCAAAAGACTTCTCCAAGTAAGCATCCAGGAGCCATCATGGTCAGGCAACTTTCTCCTTTCAGTGTGGAGGAGTAGTAGCTCTACTATGAGTAACTCCTGAATGTTCACATTCCCCATCCCCTTTAATGAAGGAAACTCATTTTCACCACTTGTATCCACCATATTTTTCTTTCAGTCACTACCCTACACTTGTCATGGGTGAGGGTAGGACCAGGTCGACCAGCAAATGGAGAGCTTTGGCTTACTGCTCAACTTTCCAATCACCATAAATAACTGCAGATGCTGCCACAATCCATCCCTCCATCTCCCCTCACTTAGTCCTAAAATATTTGAACTCCTCCACTTAGGGCAGAACCTCTAGTGTGAGCTGGAGGTCACCACTTGATGACATGAACAGAACCACATCATCCTCAAAATGCAGACCAAGGGTGACACCTTCAGCTCCCCTTTCTTCACCTAGAAATTCTGTTCATGAAAGTCCAATTCCCAAAGGGAACAAATCTGACTTATTGCTGCCAAGCTGCTGCTGCAGTTGTACACCTGATACCCCACACCCCTGACACAACCTTGCAGGACACCCCTACAGGACACCCCCATAGGACATGTGAGGGACACGGTTGAATACCTTCCCCAGGTCCACAAAACACATACGAGCCAAACTCCCACGCCCCCTTGAGTATCCTCAGGAGGGTAAAAGAGCTGGTCTAGCATTCCAAGACCAAGACCAAGACGGCATTGTTCTTCCTCAATAACTTTGACTAATGGGCAGACTCTTTTCTCCAACACCCTGGCATAGACCTTCCCAGGCAGGCTCGGGAGAGAAATCTAGTTTTGAAGATGGAACACACCCTCCAGTCCCCTTTTCTTGAAAAGAGGGACCATGACCCCAGCTTGTCAAAGGAACTCAGGGAAGAATCCACCCCCAGGACCCGACCACCAAAGAGTTTTGACTACCTCAGTGACCTCAGCCACAGAGCTGCGTCAGTTTTCCTCCTCATCCTTTGGCTCTGTCAACAACTCTCACTGAGGACATCTCTAGAGTGGAATAAAATTCAGCCCCTATCCAGGAGACTGGTTCAAGAGCCCGTGATGTGCACTGAGGCGAGACCAACTATATCTAGGCAGCATTTCTCAAGCTCCTGCACTAGTTTGGGTGATTTCTTCATCAGTGAGGGGAAATCCCATGTCCCTAAAGCCATAAGCAGATAGGGATCAGACTGTCAAGACCTCCATCCTAGATACCCTGCCCAATCAACAATGCACCGCAAGCCTAGTTTTTTTTGTTTTGTTTTTTTTTTAAATTTAATGTAAAATCCTTTTGGAGCCTTAGGTAAGTTTACATGTAGTAAACTAAAGCAGATGATTACCAATGTGAAGGAAAACGGCCATATCAAAACTATGAAAAAATAAAAAGATGTAAATGTTAAAAAGGAGAGTAAGTAAATATGATGCTTCTTTTAATTGCAAGTTAAAATAGTTTAGCAGAATGTCTTGAAAAAAATGATCTACACCCATCCATCTAAAGCTTACTATATATAAGTATATTGGTTCTCTGGGACATTTCTACTCTTAGTTAAGAATTGAGTTGGCAGACCCTGCATAAAATGAGTTTACCCTTCAAACTGTCACTTTTACAGGTTGTTTCTAGTGAGACTCAGAGGTTTTGATAGAAATAACCAAAGAACAGGATCTGATCTTTATGCTAAGTCAGACTAACCAGCTGTCTCCAGCTACTTATTACAGACATTAGAGAGGCTTTAAGCTACTCATTTCCCAGCAACACAGCCAAAGTGTATTCTCCCAAAATGTCAGTCTGTTCTTGCTGGAACAACTACAGAGCTTTTATAAGTCAAGCGTATTTGTTATTGCATGTGCTTGGATTTGTCCACTGCAGTTTGACAGTATGATTACTACATGGACCTCATATATATCCCAGTCCAAAGGAACTCCCAAAACACTGCCTCCCTGCAGCGGAAATGTGGCTCTCATCATTGGCCCGAAATGAGTTGGAGTGTAAACCTTGGGAGGCAGAGCATAATGTGAAACAGATCTACTATATGTCTAATGCAACTTACAAGGAAGACGTACCGTTGTCATCATCTAGAAAATCATGTTTAACTCTTGTGCTCTGGGCTGTGAATGCTGCTGTTCAAATCCAGATAGCAGACATCAGTCTCTGAGGACACAGAGAGTATTACCTGCTAGTCGAAGGAGATTTTTTTCCCCAATGTAATATCTGCTTAGCCTGAGGCAACAATGTGTGTGCTACCAGGATCTATAGGCCTCCCATGCCACTAATAATAGCATCATTAAAATTTTATTTGGTGAGAATAGTTGCAGGTATATAGAGTAATATGTAATATATAATATGTTTGTAGTTACACTGCAAGCTGCGTATGGTTATTGACACATACACAGCAGTTTATTCTATGTGCTAAAGGCATTTTATCTACACACAGACACTGGACAACCATCAGGGGCAAACTGAGGCTTCAGTGTCTTACCCAAGGACACTTGGATATCCATAAAACAGGAGCTGGGATTGAACCGTCAAGCTCGGGAGCTACAACCAAATAAATGAAGGCTCTTCTGTATCTTTTCAGTATTTTTCTCCAAGCATAAATCTGTACATGTGTCTCTGTTTGTGTGTTTTCCCTTTTGCCTTTTTTGACTACCCCTTTGAAGCAGACATATTGGTCTATAAATCCAGTTCAGTTCACCACTGGTCAATAAATTCAGTTCAGTTCAATAAACACTTGAAATGGCCCAACCTGTCCTCCTCCAGTGAGAAGTGTTAATGAAAATGAGCCCAGAAATAAAACATCTGGTATGGGTGCTCTGTTTTAGGTCACATTTAGTCCAGCTATGATATCTGACAGGCTACATTCAATGTTCCCAAATAGTTTTGCAGAGAATTCAACAGAAAACTGTCAGTCAGTGAGTTTTTTTCTGCTGAAGACACCTCAGACATCCTCCAACCTGACTATATAAAGCATATGAAACTGGGGTCTGAACAATGCCCTGGGATTTCTGCCAGACTGCAATCACCTTTACTGTCAGTCAAACCCAAGAACCTGGGAGTCTGTCCTTTGAGAGAACTGTTTGTTCGATATTTTTGTGTTTTCAAATAGATTTTCTCCAGAGACACACTTTAAACAGAACAGCTTACTTTATCATACTGAAGCTTTACAATAGCCAAAAATCCTTGTAATATGTTTATACTGAATCCCCCATACAACCGCCTGTTAGCAGCAGTACAACCTCAGTTATCTTTTGGCCCACACAGGGGTATGGTTTTCTTACCTCATTCACAAGCCACGGCTGATTCCCAGCAGTGAACTAAGGGATAATGAAACTCACAATATCCCTTATCCCTACTGACTTATTAAGAGATGCATGCAAGAATGTTTATGTTGTATTAAATCAGTATCATTGAATCAGTTTGAGATGTAGTAAAAGTTTAGAGGGACCTCACAGGGCCTGTGTCTAGGGGCTCAGCCTTCACAATTAGTCTTTAAACATGGACCCTGCATAGGTCTGTGATCTTTTCATGCAGACAGGGGATCCTCGCTCCGAGCAGAGCGTGCCTCTGTGGACTGGGGCCCTGCTGGAAATTAAATTACCTCTTTTGCAGAGGGGCATGTTGGTTGCTTTAAAAAAAAAAAACAGTAAGAATAATATTACTTTTCTGAAAGCCAGCGATAATGCTGATTAATAGACACGCTCGCTGTGGCTGTCGTAGTTCACATTACATGCTTACTGAAACATACCACGCGGACATTTTGTCTGCATGGTATGGAACAGAAAATAGATTTTTCACGGCTGTTGCTATAACTTCATGCCTGTTGCATGGCGGTGCCCGTTTGACCCCTTTAAATCACAGGAGTCTGTCTTTTCCCAGAACACATGTACTGTATAATAAATGTGCAGTCAAGTTTGTAGCATGTGGGTCTTAACATGCATTGTCAACACTGATTTTGGCAGTGTGGAAACCAAAAGGCCTGCATTGTTGCTTGGGAAAATCTTTGACATAATTTATATGTTTTGAGCTACAGTAGGAACACGCTTGAGTCTGTCTGTCAGTCTACCATTCTGGATCATGCTGAAACACTCCAAACACGATCATGGACCATGAAATTTGGTTCAAACATTTGTGGTGGATCCTAATGAATCAGGTCATATAATCAATTTACCTCCATGAGGATGAGACTTTAAATATTGTGACAACATCAATCTTCAATTAGATTACAATAGTGTGCAAAAGTCTTGAGCCACCCCACATTTTTCTTTAAAAAAATTGCTTCCAAGGAGCCAGAGTTTTTTGTAAATCTGATAAAGTGGTCTTGAGCAAGACCACTTAAGCATTCTTCTTTGGAAGTTGACTCGTACGTAACAGTTTTCAGAGGAATTGTTTTTTTTTCTTGTTAAGCAACTTAACAATGACCTGTGAATCATTAACGCTCAAAATGTGTGTGTCTACACATAACAGAATAAAACAGACAACTTACCAAAGAGCTAGTTTTAAATTGTATCTTGAAATTTAAAGCACATAATTTTATCCCATTTCCTTAGTTGAATCAAGAGTTATTACCTGAAAATTATCCCACCATAGTGTGCAGTGTATCCTTACAAAACTGGAGGAAACTGGACATGTGACGGAGAAAACAAAAAAGATGAGGCAGGCCTAAAGAACTACCTACAACATGAACAGTATCAAAAAGTCATGTCCTTAAGAAATACGAAGAAAAAATGACCACAAAGTCCTGACATAGGACCTGACCCTTCAGTTGATTCAGCTACTGTTTATTGAAGCCGCATCAGAAATGGTCTCAGTAAAAGGGTGGCTGTCAAGAAGCCATTCTTAAGGAAGGAAAACAGGGAGAAAAGGCTGAGGTATGCCATATTACACAAGAACTGGACTGAAAATCAATGGCAACAGGTCTCATGGAGTGATCACTGTTGGAGTGGTTACTCAAAACAGTAATGTGCTACACATTATTCATTACCTTTCTGATAAGTAATGCAATAAGTTACTTAATGACTTGCTGGACAAAGTAACTCGTTACACTCTTTTCACATTATTTTCTATCTGGAAAATTTAAAAATAAAACAACAACAACAAAAACATTGTCTCATAAATACCAATTAAAATTATAAACATTAGGCTCCATGCACAATCCATACAATATTTCTTTTAGTTTATACATATGAACACAAAATGACAACACGTCCAAAATAAATTATAGCAATAATAAGCAAAGTTGAAAACCAGCCCAACTTTAAAGTGAATGCCACAGTGATTCTACAATAGAAACATATACAGGTGGAAATGGAGGTTAGTCTACAATGCTGCAAGCCTGACAGCTCATCACTTTACCTGTTGAAGTTCACGCTCTGGCTGCTGGGCTGGGGTCATCGTTCACTCAGCTTTAACATCATTCTAGGATCTTGGCTTTTTTTTGTGTTAGCATCTTGTCTTTATAGAGGCTTTTGCGCAATAAAAATACAAATAATATCCATATCTCAAGTACATTTGTGAAGTAAATTTGTACCCAACACTGGGAGTGATGAATCGATATTTGACATTTCTGGGTCAAACTGTCATCAATATTTACAGAGGAGGTCAGAAGAAAGGCACAACAGAGACTGTCTACAGCCATTGGTAAAACACGGTGGAGGCTCTGTCATGGTTTGGGACTGCATATCAGCCAGTGGTGCTGGGAATCTTGTCAAAGTTTTGGAAGTATGACATGCTATACTATCTGAAAAGCATCTGATTGCCAAAGGCTTCATTTTTCATCATGATAATGGTACCAAACACACTGCCAATGCAGTAAAATGATATCTGGATAGAAAAACAGAAAATGAAACACGGTCATGGATTGGCCTCACTAGAGGGCTCAACATCAATGAATTAGTGTGGGATGATCTTGACAGAGAATGGAACAAAAGGCAGCCAACATCCAAAGAAGAGCTTTGAATGTCCTTCGAGATGCCTGGAGAACTATTCCTAAAGTCTACTGAAAGAAATTACAAGAAAGCTGCATAAGAGAGTTCAGGCTGGGTTGAAAAGTAAAAGTGGTCATTAGAATTGTGCAAACTCTGTTTTTGTCTTATCAAATGTATTTCTATTTATTTTTGTACATTTCAATAAATCGAAGCACCTATTTCAAATTTTTTTTAGTAAGATATAAAGAAATGGGTGGTGACTCGGGACTTTTGTGCAGTACCGTGCATAAGATTTGCTTGAAATTCAAGAGTCAATTACCTGACCCTCCTCAGATACCGACAGCAGATCACTTCTGTGTGAACGACAGTGAATTAACATGAATTATCCACTAGATCGCCTGGTAAAAAGTAAAATAAAATAAAAATAGCTACTGATGATGTTTTCTGTTGACACTTTGTTCTGTTTTGGTTTTGTTTGAAATGTCAGTTTTGATGACTGGGTGTTACTGATGATAACAATCTTAAGGTCTCCATGCGGCTGACATATTGATAACCGGCGCGATGTTAAACATAATTATTCACGGTCTCCAAAAGATAAACTCTCTGACACAGAGATGATAATGTCTCTTGTAACCCTTGTTATTATATCTCTGTCAGGGAGCAAAACACCAGATCTGTTTGAAACGCAGAAAAAAAGTTAAAAGCATGGGGTAGAGGTTTGGATGGATGGAACCAGACAAGCCTTTAGATAAACAGTGAAATGTCTTCAATCAAAACAACGACCCCGTGATTTGGATTTGCCAGACATCAAACCAGCTGCAGTGAAACCTTCTGGGAAGGAGGCAAGCAAGAAGATTCTGGTTCCTTAAAACCTTAATCTTTATTGTTATTTCGACACACAAATGTGCTGCGTTTATGTTCAACTTACTCATACCATGAATTAATTGAAACGATTTCCCTCCATTTATCCATTTATCTTGATTTCCTTTTCACAAACAGCTCTGCTGTCTGTGTGTTTGGAAGCAGGACAGGAAGCATTACAATTTGTATGAGTGATGCCCTGATCCGCAGGCCAGGAAGCATTAGCGCGGTCATTTGCTCTCATTATGGAAGAGTCACTGAATGTCAAAACCACATCAAGGCGTCTTCAGTCTGAAGCTACAAAGAGATTTCAGATTTTGTGTCCAGACATTTAAGCCAGTAAAATTGGGAAGGCAGCCAGATAATGATTCGGTTTCCCTGTCTGAAGCTAATTAGAAATTTTTCTGTAATTGTATTTTGGCCTTCTTTCTGTTACATGTTACATAGAGGGAATGGCAGGAAAGCCAAAACTGCGTGGAAAAAAAGCGCTGCAGTGTGAAAAGGATGCCACATAAGTTACGTCCCCGGCAGAATGAGAAAAATGCTCTTTCGTGTTATGTTTCGACTGTGTCAGAAGCAGTGCTGTGACACGTTTCAGCTGTTTGTTTGTGTTGCTTAGGGATCCTGAGGACACTTAAGCTGAAAACTCCTGACAGTCACATCTAAAAGGAAGATTCATCAAAGTCACTGCTCTCCTGTTTATTTTGGCTCGCCGCAGCCTTTTTTTTTTTTTCTTGTCATCTCAAATGTCCTTGAACAAATGACACAGACGATAGATGACCCAAACCCACTGGAGCTTCTGAGGGTACCCGGTGGTTTTCTGTGCTCCATCTGTTAATCAACACATCCCAATGCATACCCAACAAGATGGAGTATAACCCACATAGTGACATCCCAAGAACCTCAACACACAAGACCAGAATGATATAATTTAGTTATTTGCAATGAGAACGGTCTCTAATTAACAGGTTTTGTCATGTCGACAGAAATAAATGAAATGAAGAAACCTACGAGGATATCTCAAGATGGGAGTACTTGTATATGCCTTCTGGAAAAGGTAAATTATTTACTTTAAGTCTGAGCAGCAAAGGTCATGAATCCTCCAGTGCAGCACTCTATGAAAAGTTTTCTTAACCCATACATAACAAAGTTTATTGTAGTTTTCAACTATGTCTGCCTGCCTGCCTGGTGGCGATACTACCCATGTTGTATTTTTACCTCCTGTCAGATGCTCCTCCTAATAATTCTGTCATTCCCTGGGGTCCCACCACCCAAACAGCAGAGACCACCATTTCTTTCACCTCTACCCCCTTGCTCAACCTCAGAGACAGGGACAGCCTCTTTCCCCTCCTTACTCACCCGACTATATTCTCCTTCTCTTCTTTTCATCACCCCCCACAGCCCCATGTGTTTGCCGCACCTCCTTCATCCACACCCTTTTCCCTCTGCTAATTCTCACATCTGGGAAAGGTTAAGTGTGTAGAAATGTTGGTGTTTGCTGCCATTTAGGTTGCGATGCTTCGTAAAGCCAATGGCAGAATTCTTTTCTAGACATAGGAGGATCCATTAACCTCAGAAAAATGTCTGTTTCAGCTCCACCGGAGCCAGAACTTAACTTATCACAGGAGTCTTGCAGAGAAGTCAAGCCAATTTATCTTGTAATCCCTACCATTAACCAGTTAAAAATGGCCACATTTGTGAGTTCTTAAAGGCTTAATGAAGCCTGACCATCAGGTCAGAAACTCTGAGGAAGCTGTTGGAGACACACGGCAGTAATAGAATATATAGTTAGAGCCTTCAGTTTTGAGGTTTCAGCCTGTTTAAATCAGGCTGGATTGTAGTGTATGAGTCAGAACTGTTTGTTTGAAGACAATCGTGTTTTTAGTATTACTCTGTATAGTCAGAGGCAGGCCCTCCAAGTTACATGCGCTGTTTAAAAATCAGAGAATTTATTTTGAAGCCTGCAAAGACTTAAAAATAGGTTGGCAAGTTGGGAAAAGTGGCTATTTGCGTTCTTTCCAAGAGTCACATGAGAAGATTGGTGTCATTCTTATGTCTGTTCTTTAAATATGGAGCTCTGCCCAGCAAGTCACCATCACAGATGGGAGGACAGGTAGGTCAAAGATAAGAGAAAGATCTGCCTAGACAAATGTTTAAACGCATATCGCCTGTTCATGTTTTTGATTTAATATAATGATTAATGAGTTTAGCCGTTTGCCAATTTCAGTTTTGGGTGCAAGTTAAGCTAAGAATGCCTTGGCTGCATAATCTTGGAAGGCAGTACATAACCACATTTCCCCCACTTGTCAAACTATATTCCTGGAATTTCATGGGGAATATATAAATCCTTGGCAGCAGATATTGCCACAACTAAACTTGATACCTGAGGTTTGAAGCACTGGTTTTTAGTTTACACTTAAAAGAACTGTGAAATGTAAGTCATCAAAAAATTACCTTATCAGCACATCTGTGTACTCTTGGGTTCCAAGTTTTAAGGGTGGAAAAGCTGTGAGAAAAGGCAAGAGGCTGTATGCTAAATAGAGGCAGGATAAGAAATGTCAGGTGAGCTACATGACTGGAAAGTTATGGGTAATTAAGAGGTGTAACCTGGACCTCCAGGTAAGCTTTACCTGGATAAAAATGGGGGACCACCTAAGAGGAAATAAAGTCATGATGCTTAGCGATCTAACCTGAGGCTGCCGAGCACATCTGGTGGAGCTGTGTTAAAAAAAAGTACCTGTTAAATCCATTATCATTGCAGAGTAGCTTAAATTACAGCTAGAGTACAAGAAAAAACAGCTGTGAGAGTGAGAACCTGTGAGAAAACTCCCAATAACACATACTAACACAGGCCGGCAGGTTTACAAGGTGAGAGATTGACTACCAGTTGTAAAACACTATCAGGAAGGGGGCATTGCTGTGTCAGTCAGAGTAAGGCAATCCTTATGTCACTAGGTACAAGAGGAAAGTGGGCAGTGACCCTCTGGAGATTTTGCTTCAAAGAAGAAAAAAATGGTCTGTGTGAGATGTAGCAAAGGCAGGAATATCTGAAATTTGTGCTCAGTTCCATTCACCAAAGTATCTTTAACTGTGTTCCAGTATTTCTATTATTGTGGATGTGAGGCAGAGAAGAAAAGGTCTGAACTTGCACTCAGTAAAAGTTCCCTCTCTGGGGACGTGCTTTCCAGGAGAGAAATCATGGGGCCTGACAAGAGGCCAGCTCTGGGACCACACTAAAGGGGGCCCTTTGGCATTTGAAGGATGGAGTGATGACAGTGGGACGTTGTTTGTGTATAAAAAGGAAACAAAGTGAAACAGCTCTGAACTTGTCAGCCCCTCTGCTTGTCACCTCAGAAAGAAATGTGCATTGACCCGGCACAGGCAACTACAAGCCTGGTACCGCCAAACAACACTGTTCTAGTGTGCTGAGGTTTGAGTGTGCACGTAATTTGGTCTCCTCGGGCTAAGGTTTGTTTGCGTGAATGCATTGTTTTAAATAAAAATAACAAAAAATCAGGTAAACAGAGTCAGTTTCCAAATTAAATTTAATCCTGGAAGCTCTCAGGTCTAAAATTGCATACATAAACTAGAAAAACAGCGACCCACAGTCTTTCAAATTTTAACCAGTTGCTATTTTTTTGTACTTAAATCCAGGTCTTCCTTCATTTATATAGTTTTTATTTAAAAATCACTTAATAAAAGAACCTTTGGAAACCCATTTTACCATCAAAAAGTATTTGCCCTCTTCCTGATTTCTTCATTTTCTGCATATTTCTCACACTTAAATCAAACAAAGACAAAGATAATTGGAATAAATAAAAAATGTTTTTTCTAAATAATGATTTGATTTATCAAGAAAAAGCAAACTATCCAAACTCACCTTGTTCAGTGTAGAAAAAAATCATTGCTCCCTAAACCTAATAACAGGTTGTGCAACTCTTGCCAGCAAGAACTGCAATCATGCATTTGCGATAACTGGCAATGAGTCTTTCAAAGCTTCAGTTTTGTTTTTTTTTTGTTTAATATTTTTTTTGAGCCATTCAGAGGTGGACTTTAGGATTATTGTCATGCTGCATAAGCTGAGTGCACTTCAGGGCATGAACTGATGGCCAGAGAGTCTAATTTTCTGGTAGAGAGCAGAATTTCTGGTTTCATAAATTACAACAAGTCATCCAGGAAGCAGCAAAGCAGCTCCAGAGCATCACACTACCACCACCATGTTTGACTGTTGGTATGATTTTTGTGTACTGTTGTAATTTTACACAAGATGTCACAGGACTCAAGCCTTCCAAAAAGTTAAACTTATCTCTCCTCGATCTGCAGGCTATTTTCCCAAACACCTTGGGGATCATCAAGATTTTTTTGGCAAATGTGAGGCCTGGAATTCATTAGATGTTGTTTTGGATTCTTTTGTGACCTCCTGAATAAGACTTCGCAGTCTTTGAAGGTTCAACTCCAGCTCTCAATGTGGTTCGCTGGAGTCCCAAGGCCTTAGAAATTGCTTTGTACGCCTTTACAGTCTGATAGATATCAACGGCTTTGTTTCTCATCTGTCTCTTTATATTTTTGGTTTATGTGTTGCTTTTTGATATCTTTTAGCTTTCTTTATTTTGTCAGACAGGTTCTGTTTAAGTGATTTCTTGATTCAGCAGGTCTAGCAGTAATCAGGGCTGGGTGTGGCTAGTAAAACTGAACTCAATTACTTTTACACACAGGGCCCAGGTACATTTGGATAATTTACTCCCTTAATAAATAAAATGGCCATTTAAAAACATTATTTTTTATTTACTTTATGTTATTTACGTTATCTTTGTTTATTAATATTTGTTTAATATTTGTTTGATGAAAGTGTGTGACAAATGTGGAAAAAAATTTTAAAGTCATCAAGGGGACAAATAAGTTTTTCACAACTTTTTAAACAAAGTTTAACAGCTGTAATGCGAAGATATAAAATTTAAAAGCAGCCGAAGGAGTGAGTTTTCAATTTTTTTCTTTCTTATAGTCATCATTCATATTCTATCAATAACCTGTTACAACTGTAGCTGGTACAGGTTGGTTCACTTTATGCAGAAGATTAACTCTGGCTGTGCTTTTAGTTTTTTAAATCCAGCTAATCAGCTCAGATATGTTGAACTTGCTTTGTAGTACACCCCTCTGCAGACTTTCCTTGGCCTTTTCTTGGAGCTTTGATAAGCCCAGCTTCAGCTATCTTCATGTCTAGTGTTTTGGCCCACCAGCTACTGGAATCCCCCTTCATCTTTCTCCTTATTGTTATCTTCATCAGTTCATGTACTAGTTTATCACCAACTTATCACGATTAGGTTGTGAGTAATAAAGTGTTGCACACACTTTTCTATTTCTTTCTTTTTCTTGTTTTACAAGTGAAAGAGTCAAAAAGTTGAAGGCCACATGCAACCACTGACACAGTACTACAACAGTTTATTTAAAAGACCCTTTTCTAGTTTAAGGAGTGTGTGTCTAATAACTGCAAAATATCAATTTATTTACTTATAATTAATAGTTTTACATTGATATTCAATTTGGGTCATGTTTATATTGCATTTATTGCATGTATTTGGATTATTAAAAACTGTTAAAAGGGAAATTAACATCACAGCTGATTGTTGTGTGGACTGTACAGGTGTAAAGGGAAGATTAAATACAGGAGGTACAGTTCACAAATAAAAAGCGAACTTAATGCTGAAATACAATTGAACAAAGTTCAAAGAACATTAACACAAGGGCACAACAAGAACATATCCTTAACTTAGCAGACAAAAGCATGCGACAGATCAAAGACAAAGAGAAGGACTGGACTATTTATACACAAGGAATTCATGGGGATTAGACACGAGGAGGGTAACAAGAAACAGGTGCAGAAAATCAAGACAATCAGACAGGAAGGAAGTCAAACAAGACACTAACTATCAAAAGAAACCAGGAAATAAACGCACAAGTTTCTGCCTGTATAGTGAGTGAAGACTTGATAAAATAAGGACATTAAAACCACTGACAATATTTAATAAGTCACACATACATTTCTAAAAGATATATGTAATTTAATTTTCATTATTATTGAAACCATAATTACCATAACTTAATAAATCTTTTTCAATCTTATCTTAATCTTAAGTCCAGTCTTCAGTCCTTTTTTATTCAGTTTCTTCATTTCTGTTTCATTTGGCTATTCTCATTTTAGACAAAGAAAATGTATCAACAGCCACAGAGGCCAAGAGTTAAATATAAATCAGCGTGTCCCTTATTCACAAAGGGGTTAGCATAGTGGGTATCTCTGCATGTTTGTAATTGGGGATTTATGTCTACTCCTTGGATCAAACTGAGGATCTTTCAGTTAGGTGAATGTGTAAATCAGCCAATGACACATAACCGCAGACCACATCCAGAGAGATACCGAGGTGTTCCAAACAGGTGAAGAAACCCCCTCGCTCTTTATATTCGGTTTGACACCAATATGGTGACAGCAAAGTCACCCACCTTGAGGTTTAACTGTGGAACTTCACTAACCAGCAGGTGATGTCAGATATTAGCTATATCTGGCTTATATACAGTCTACGGTCTCCCCCAGGGTCTCCTGCTGGTTGGACATGCCTGAAACACCTCCCCAAGTAAGGCATCCAGGAGGCATCCAGGTCAAATGCCTGAACCACCTCAACAGGCTATTTTCAGCATGGAGGAGCATCAGCTCTACTGTGAGTCCCTCCTGAACGTCAACTTATTTCTAAAGTTGCCTCGATATTCTTCATAGAAAGCTCATTTCTGCTGTTTTTGTGTGCAATCTCTTGGTCACCACGTATCGCTTGTGGGCACAGAAAAGTGTATGTATGTTGCTAGACCATTGAGTAGACAACTTCACCTTCATGGTCAGCTCCCTTTTTTACTTGTAGAAAAGGGGGAAACTGAAAAAATTGAATAGGTTTCATATGTTTTTGTATATTTGAAGTTAGCGTGTGTATTTTTCTGTGTTTAACAACTCTATATATGTCACTGTCCTATAAACACCACCCGCCTGGACCTATGTTGTTAAAGTCAAATGACTCAGTCTGGCTGGATGTCCTTGGGTGACCATTCAGTTGCATTTCCAGTGCCCTGTTCCAGCAACATGGATGCATAAACACGCAGCTCATTTAGCACCAGCAGAACCATCCTATCACCCTGCAGGGGCCAGTCCCATGACACATCTTTTGATCACACATCCCTGACGTTTGTTGTGATAATTATCGGTCCAGTGGTGTTGGTCACAGTCTGACAAGGTTAGAACTGTGTGACCCTGCTGGTTTTGGCAGACACATGTCGCACAGTCCACTGAAATGTCACAATGCCTTAACAGCACTACTCGTGAAAAGTACTTGCGGCATCTGCCAGTCACTTCTGTCTCTCATTCCTCACAAGAACACATCATGCACACAGGTGCACATAGACACAAACACACACACACACACACACACTCACAGAAATACTGTACAAAAACCGTTCTCAGTTACAGTTTGTGTTGTGGTGTTGACTGCAGAGTCACCTGCGTGGTGAGGGTCCTGGCCAGGTGGAGCAGACAGCTGCCGGGGTCTATTTCAGTTTGATATTAAATAGAACAACCTAATAAGGCATGAAAACAGGGTCTGCCACTTCAGCTGAATGGGCTTCTCTGCAAGGACTCACAATGAAGAATAGCTTTATGATATTTAGCAACCGAATAGGCTAGGTAGCACACACAAACATACAGGCCACGGTGTACTCGTTCAACTCTCCAGTCCTTCATCTTACACCTACTGGTTATTGGCCTGACAGTCAGCTGCTGAACTCAGGTGAACAAGGGCTTCCCCCAAACATGCTGGCTCATCCCTGCATCAAAAGAAAGGTTTGTGTGTGAGCTCTTGTGTGGGGATATCATATTGCTTTACAGAGGGCATTCCAAAATACTTTTCAGGATATTTTCCAAATGAGGTGTCGTTTAGCCTCCTTGTGCTTGTAAGCGGCCCACCTGTGCTGGCATGGGAATCTACCCCTCCTCCTCATTTCTGTGAGGGACAGCAAAGGCCAAGCCAAGGCTGCATTTGTTTCGTACTAATCCTTCTTATGAGGGAGATAGAGAGAGCTCTTATAGCAGGAGCCAGCTTTGATCCCCAGCAGATGAAGACAAAAAACACTTAAGCTACTTAGACAGCCTCCTTCTTCTTTCACTTCCTTCTTCATCTCTCGGCTCATCCCTCGCCTCACTACCCCCAAACATGTGTCAGAGGAGGGGGTCACTGAGGTTGTGCAGGGCAAAGCCCCAACAGATAGCACGCTGCAGATGTGAACAACGGATCTGACAAACGTTTCACGACACAGCCGCACTTATCTTATTTATTAAGATTGTTAAAAATAACGAACACGCACGCATGTCTGCATAAACATAAAGCAAAAGAATCCCCCTGCAGTAGTCAGACACTCGACGTGTTTCCAAAATCTGTGTACAAAATTAGCCTTTAAACTAAATAAAAAACAGCTGTGTTGAAAGTACTTACATATGACCGTCGGGCTCAGTGAATGAAATCAGGCAGCTTGTTTCATTAATTTGTCTTTGCTGTGATAAATATCAGAGAAAGCACATTTGAATTTAAGTGTGTTATCACTGTTTAGACTCTGCCTTTGTCTGGGCACAGTCTTTACAATCACTTAACTTTTGTTTGTGACTGCCACAGCACACACAGAGTGCTCTGATAACTATCGCAATCATGTGACCAATGCCAGAACCTGCTGACAAGGAAATTATCGTGTGTCTGTTGATGTTTGTTTTCCAACTCCAGTGACATGAAGGACCTTTGCAATGACCCTGGGACTAAAGCGTATACGGACACAAACATCCGTAACATTTTATTCAAACTCCAGGTGTCCAGTGCACACATGCCCACACACTGACACAAACACACACACACATTTTTGAAGGAGTACAGCTTCTGCTAGATCCCCCTCCTCTGTCACTCTCAATAATCAGTCTGTCAGTGTGGTAATTAACCTACTGAGTAAAGTAAGCATGACTACTGAACTGCCTCTTCTCCGTCTGACATTGTTCTCCTCCTCTCTTGGATTTTTTAACCTCCAATCAGAGTCAGCACAAGATTGCTCATTTGCTTAGTGTGAGGGGTTGCGATGTCTTTAAGGCCTGGGGGTAAATAAATTACCTCACCAGAAATATTGGATTGTAACACAACCAAATGTTTCATATTGGTCGAGTTAGCTTAAACTCACAAAAGCATTATGGTTATTCTTTGGCCACAATTTTTTATCACTTCTGATGTCATCATTTTCTCTAAAGTAGCTGATGCCAGCTGGAAACAAAGCAGCATTGCTGAAATGAGCAGTCACATAATCTTACATTATTTATCTTCTCCAGAGACGTAAAACCCCATATCTGAACTAGGCTGTGTCTGTTATAAGGAAATAAGCTCCAATATTCAAACGTTGCGTAATGTGTCACATTCACAAACGGGACTTTGATACTCTGATGTTACGAGCACTCTGCTATGCGCGCATCTTTGGCAGGGGTTTTGGATTCATCCCGGCTGATGTTCAGTGTCTTTACATCTTGTACTAACATTCTTCTCCAAGTATTTTGGGGCCATCCTGTTGGTCCTTGGTGTATGGCGGTAACCATGCCATTGCCATTTAAAGGGTGTGGTCGACCAGTTTAAGTCACCTGCAGGGGATGGTGTAGTTTGCACAAGCCACTGCTTTATAGAATCCCTTTGCTGGTCATGTGATCATTGTATCAAAGCTGAAAACCATCAGGCCTCTAGTTGATAGTTCTAGGTTTCACTGGCACAGAGCTTGATCTTCAATACTCCGGATTGACCGTTGTCACCATTCCAATTTGACACTTGACATTTCTTTCCACGTCTCTGTTACTGTCGGTCACACTACCCAGGAAGGTAAATCCCTTTACTTCCTCCAGCTGCTTTAATCTGATTGCCACTCCCGTGAATTGGGCTTCTACAAGTATGTTCATGATCTTTGCCTTAATTGCACTGACCCTGACACCATCTTTGTGGCTTTTCACTCAAGGTCAGTCATTACAACAGCTTCATCTCATCCTAGGACTATTAGAACTTAAACAGATAGCAACATATCTGTTGCAAAACATTTGTTAGTGCTGCAAGTGTTAAAAAGTTTTAAAACAGGTTCACTGACATTAGTGTCGACCTTCTCATCATTTTAAGGATCGTACACAGTTTGCCTTAGCTCACAAAGGATGTCTTAGAGGGTGACTAAATGTAAAGGGTGGTCGCTCTTCTAAAAATTAAAATCAATGCATCTGTTACCTCATTTGACAGAAATTTAGGAGCTTTTCTGGCCATTTGACAAAGAAAGAGTGACTCTATAGTGAAGTGGTTTACATTTTCACCTAAAAAACAAAAATTCACTGGACTAATCCGGGATGGAGACACAAATCCCATTGGGGTTGTTAGGAAGGGTAATCAGCGTAAAAATCTGTAAAATAATAACCTGCTGTGGTGTCCCCTTGTGAATAAAGGAACAGCCCAAAGCTTTTCTGATAAAGCAAATGAAAAGTTTTGTTACTGGTACCTTTCTGGTCTTGGCTTGTCTTCACCCGTAGACGAGCAAAAGTGGGATTGCATTTTTTGACAATCAAATGGTATTTTAGCCTATTTGCGTCTTATTAAAATGTATCTACATTTTTAAACATTGACAGACAGCCGGAAGATGATAACTTGAACCTGATATCAGTCATATCTTGGCAATCCAAGATATCCTGGCAACACATTAAAATTGGCCTTTGCCCCCAGAGGCTTAGTCAACAGACTAGCAGATGGATTTCTAGGTTTTCAAGGTTATCCTCTATTAACATTTTGAGTAGGAATAGTTAAAGGGTCATATTTACTTTTTTTTTTTTTTTTTTTTTTTTTTTTTTTTTTGTTTTTTTTTTTTTTTTTTTTTTTTTTTTACAAATATTTCAA